>OU452226.1:24773627-24826127 GCA_911728455.2 Marthasterias glacialis
TGCAATGAGAGACTTCTGTGGACACTAGGTGGCAGTAGACTTACCATGTCATTCATCCTTTTTGTAAAGTGTGACGTTTTGGAGCCGGAAGTGCAATGTACACGGAATGGTATCATACGTGTACATTCGTTACACTGCACTTCCAGTTCCAAAACGTCAATTACGTAAACCAATGGAAATTTACATGATTTGTTTGTCTCTATTATAACACTTCCATTTTTTAAACTGCATTTTAGCCACATTTCAGCACATCCGTGACACAAGAGCGGGACAACTACAACAGCAAGAGGCCAAGATACGAGCTCGACTGGAGAAGAAGCTTAAGATAGTGCGCAACCTGCTTGAGCAGCGTAGACGGAGACAACTAGGTATCTCAAAGGGCTAAAGTCACTACTCCGGGAAATGGGAGGACTTTTGAGACGTTAGCGGGCGCCCCAGTAAGCCGTCCTTTTCTATTATTATGAGACCAATAGAAAAGGCCCGCTTGCTGGGGCGCCCACTAATGTTTAAAAAGTCTTCCATTTAACAGCATTGGGTAAATGCATGTGAAACTCCCATTACATTGAGACTCTCTTATGAACAGGGTTTTGGGACAAGTTTTGAAATGACAGTTAAATTACTGCCCTCAACGTCTCCCGGAAGCATGATTTGAGGACACCTTCCCCTCATAATTAGCAATAGATAAGTCTCAGATGACGTCACTCTTTTATCGCTCTTCATGTTGGAGTACTTACACGTGCATGTACATGTCACGCCACTTAATTCAATAAAATTGACACGAACATGGGTACAAAACGCAATGCTGGATGGCCCTACGCGTATGTGCCGTCCATGACTGTGTGTAGCACTCCAGCATGACAGACCTCCGCCGGATTGCTACAGAAACGTGACCTCAGTGAATAGGGTCTCTAGTGAACATAGAATTATGAATTAGCCTTTTCCATCAAATATGCCGCCAATAGAGTTGTGCACAAAGCAGACGCACAAATGAGTGTGCGTCACGCCACCATTAGCCCCACACAAAAATGCGCGATGTTCCCTCAATTTGCCTACAAGTAGTGTTAGTGCGCACGCATGATGTGCAATTTACATATTCCATGGGAAGGGCCCATTCCTGTCTGTTTGCCAATTACAATGTATTGTACAAATAACAACTCTTTTTTGAAATGTTGGTGTTTTTTTTTTTAAAGACATTTAATCGTTTTTTTGTTAGATATGAAAAACAGCCCATCACACCATTTCAAAAAGTATCGTTTTTTTCCCTATAATTTGCTATCAACGCAGGTGGTCGTAGACGAAGACATCATTCACGTCACGGCTTAGGAGGACCACGTCATTACAGCGCATGGGCAGTGGACTACGCACTTGAAAGAATAAAGCTCTCGCCAGCCGATGGAGTCTGGAAGTTTGACGAGAGGATGCTTCTTGTAAGAAACTACCGTTTATGGCCCAAAGCGTTTTCCTGATTTTCTTAATCCAACTGTCCGTATATTCTCGCTCGTTCTTGTTGTTGCTCTGTATTAGTCCGGCCGAAAAGCCTAGGCTTCTAGAAGATGCCTCCGTAGCAACATTATTTTCGCTTTTTACATCTTGTTGATGATTCAATTAACTTCCTCATGTATTTTCTGTTTGATTTACTTTTTCATTTGGTATTGAAATAAATGTGAGTTTGAATTGAAATTGAAAACAAATGGGAGACATTTGGTGACGCTAGGTGGCAGCAGACTTACCACGTAAATACACTGTTCTCGGAAATGTGCCCATGCTTAGTACTACGTAAACAATGGAAATTTACCCGGTAAGTCTGCTGCCACCTAGCATTCCAAAGTCTCCCGTTGAAATTTCATGATAATTTGTTTGAACCGCTACTTGAATCAATCAAATTAGCTTCAAAATAAAAGTCCGTTCCTTCGTACTTTGCATTAGATGAATGCTCCAACTATCTCCCCGGTGACCTGTACATCTATTGAGCCCACTCTTACCGTTGAAATGAAGGAAGTTACTCCAACAGAAATCCGTGGGAGCGAAGCCATCTTGGAAGAAGTTGACGAAGACGATCTTGACACCGAAATAACAGAAGATCAAGGTACTAGAAAAGAAAAACTGGTCTCATAAGAAAGCCCTGAAATTGAAACTTTAAACAATTCTATTTTTGTTTGCATTTATGAAACTGAGTGTATATTTCCCGGTATGTACTCCTTTTGAATTTAGTTTTTCTCCTTCAATTCTTTCAGCATTTTCACTTTCTTCCCCTGGAGCTTGCGGTTTTATTTGGAGACCACTACGACTCCTTCATCGCTTCTTCCAGAGATCTTGTTGGAAACATCTTCTATGCCCTTGAGGCTGAAAGGTTCTCTAGGGACAGCTTAACACATGAGCCAAAAGCTGTCGAGTCGGACGTTCGCCCACAAGAGGTCAAACTACCGGATGTCATCCGGCGGAAGAGTGTTCTGCACCTGTCCAACAGCAGAGTGGCACGCCTGGTAGTTTCAAGCATTCTTAGTAGAGCTAAGGAACAGATTGAGGCAGAAGGTGGACTCCACCACTCCCCGAATCAGCAGCGACCGGAGCGATAGCATCTGACTCAATGCTGCCTTCTGCTACTGAGATATCCACCGTCGGAAGGCAGATTAGCCTGCCAGAAATGCACCCCAAGAGTCCCATTACCATGAGTAAAGTTATTTCAGATGGATCTTTCCAACCGGGGCCAAAGGAGAAGTCTTCGCAGCATTCAAGTAGCAGTCTCCTTGCGAGGGCTGTGGTCTCTGACGCGCTACGGAATGTCGTACAAGAGCTCGAAGCGGAGGCGCAACGATCAGATACCAGCATTCTTGCCGAGGAAGTTGTCTGGGACGCGATTAGAAGCGTCACCAGCCAGCTCCACAATGAGCTGTCAGAGTCAGGCACAAGTGTCATCGCAGAAAGAGTGGTGTCTGATGCGATTAGAGAAGCTGCACGGCAGCTACGAGAGGAGAGACCGAGGCACTCCAGTACGAGCGTGCTCGCTGAGGACTTGGCATTCACGGCAATAAAGAATGCAACAAAACAGCTGCGGGTGCTACTCCCACAGTCGAGCTCAAGCATCATCGCAGAGGCTGTTGCAGCAGATGCAATCAAAAATGTCATGAGACAGCTGGGAGCGGATCCTCTCCAATCAAGCAGTAGTGTCATAGCGCAGGCCTTTGCATCAGAAGCTCTGAAAAATGCAACAAGGCAACTTGAAGCCGAGCAAACTCTTCATGTTCGCCCTCAAGTCCACACCAGTAGCAGTTTGTTAGCTCAGGCTGTTACAAACAACACTCTCCAGAAAGTCACTAAACAAATCCAGCAAGAGAATCGAGCACTTCATCCGCATACGGACAGCAGCCTCATGGCCGAGTCTGTAACAAATGACGCCCTGACAAATGCAGTAAGACACCTCGAGCAAAGACTACCGTCTCCCGTGACTGACAGCAGCTTACTCGCCCAGGCAGTCACCCGAGACACAATTCAAAACGCCACTAGACAGCTCCAGGCTGAGAAAAGACTACGCACACCTCAAACCAGTAGCAGCGTTCTTGCACATGATGTTACGATAAATGCCCTTCTGAATGCAGCTGCACAGATTACTGGTACAGAGGTAACGCAACCATATAAAGAAAGTAGCAGCAAGTTGGCCCAAGCCACAGTCGATGATGTTCTCAAGACTGCCAAAGAGCAACTGCGGGCGGAACAAAGAGCCAGCAGCAGGTGCAAATCTCGCGGGTCTCGCTCTTCGAGTCCCTTCTCTCCCGAACTTGCCCGGAGCGCGATGAACCAGACGTCCCCACAGCCAACGCAGCGCAATCTCGGGGCAAGAGCTGTTGTCTCGGATATAATTAAGAGGACCATCACTGACTCGGAATCCCCATCGCCAACAGAGGGCGGCCTGAAAACACCACCTCCTTCACCAGCAGGTCACAATGTGCAACCATTGAAAGATCCTACTGTCTACAAGGAAGAAAGTGCTACATCTAGAAGTGAACTCAAAAGAGAGGTTTGTGAACATACACGGTTCTTAATAAGGTTTATAAGTGATCTCTAGTAATTTATATCTTCATTATACACTATGTGCGTCAACTAATACAATAACCTTATTACCTTAAATATAATTGAACTGTTGTTATATTGCAGATGCACATAACGCTCTCTCTGACTTGTGGTGGTTCTAAAGAACAGGTTGTTTAACAACTCGACGTTTCGACCAGCATGCTTTGGTCGTCTTCCGGATCGTCTTCTCTTGAAGACGATCAGAGTGTATTGATCGAAACGTTGAGTTGTTAAATCACCGGTTCTTTTCAGAACCACCACAACTCATTGTGAGAGTTTCCGCATATCTCACTAGATTGGATTCCCACCATGCAAAGTTTCAAATCCTACTGAACTATTGTTCTCAATTTTGCTCCTTTATCTTAGGAAGCAGATGTTGCTGCACAGGCTCAGATTGTGGTCAAGTTAGTATTCAGCAGCGTTCTCGCTTATTTGAACCAAGCCAAGGAGTATCCACGCGATGAAGAAGTAATTCAACTGAGTCAGAGCGAAGGAAATGTTCACCATCAAGATGTGCATCTTCACCGAAGCAGCATTCTCCTGGCCACTGTGAACGATGTGTTCCGGGAAAGCGAAACGGACCTGGCGCATGACCACGTCCAAGGGAGCGAGAGTGACGAGAGTGACCTGGACGGAGATGACGACGAAGGGGATGAGATCATCGGTCTTGTAGAAAACGAGATCATAGCCGAAGAAGAGAGCGTCCATTCCCTTGCCGAATGTCTAGAGGGTTTGCCGGTCGAGGGGTTAACATCCGTGGTGAAGAAGAACCAGGAGAAGACGATTTTCGAAGGGGCTGTCATTCCCCGAGAAGGAGTCCACGACGAATCCGTAACGGAGAAAGTACTGTCGGTGGAAGAGCTACATGCAGACAAGTCGGGACATCTCGTTCACGACATCAGCAGTAAGTCTATCCACAAAGTTGCAGAGAGCGGGGAGTACTCCGAAGACGGTAGTCGGGAGGAGGCAGAAACCAAGAGCCACCACTTCAGCAACATCATTCCGATCTACCACAGTCATCCTCTGAATCTGGACGAGGAAATCATCTCGCATAATCTTTCCGCCGTCTCCATGAAACCGGACAGCCACAGGAAGGTACCGTCGGCCTACTCGGCAAGCAGTCGAAACTCCTTCCGGAATATGTTCCGACCTGACATGACCTTCTGCCAGGGCTCTGCGAAGTGTCTCAAGGATACCCTGGTGAAGGAGCTGTCCCATCCTCATCACGATGAACACGATCACATCTACGGTGTCCTCGATCAGCCAAATGTGGATATCACAGAACATCACTCTGACGAAGAATTCGTCGCCATCGAAGAAACCGGGGGAGTATGTTATTTACCTCAGAGGAAAGCCTATAAGGTAGATTATTCATGGCTCCCAAAACTACAAACTTAAAAGACACAGTTCAAGATCACTTAGGTATTATTCTAATGAAAAATGAAAACCAATGTTTACAATTGTCAAAGTTAATTCCTCATCTCCCACCTCCCCGACACAGGTACACGAAGTCATAGACGACGTGGTTACTGAGGAACAAGACCAAGAAGAACAGAGTAACACTGCGAGAGAAGGTGAAGAAGACATTCAACCTGATACATCTCAAGATCACAAAGATACCGTTGCAGGAGGAGACTGCACCTCACCCCAAGAAGAAGAAATTGAACCCACTGTTCCAGTGTCTCGAGTTAGCACCAGATCAATCCGCAGCGGTAAATCAAGAGACAGTCCGTGTATCAGAAGCGAATCCGAATCCAGGAGGGGAGATAGTCCGGCAGAGGTTGTCTCTGACACTGAAGTCAGGACCACTGACGATGGACAGCCCTCCGGTAAGGCCAGTCATTCAAGGAGTTTGATAGGGGCTGTCTTAAGCCGCATCAGTAGCATTTTCAGCAGGAAGAACTCTAAAATACACACGGTGCCAAAGGCCAAGAAAGGTTCAACTGGAGTGAGCAGCAGCAGCACCCATTCTCAAGACCAGTGCAGTGCTCCGAAGACAGAAGGAAGTAAAACTGGAGACAGCCTCCACATCACGGACGTCTCTGCCCAGGAACTCAATACCAATAACCAAGTCAACGTTCTTGTGTTGGAAAGCACTGGTGCTACTGAGGACACAACAGCTGCAACACCCGACACTAAAGGGGATGAAGACAACCCGAAAATATCCGAGCAAAAAACAGAAGAGTCAGATAAACCAAACTTACAAACTACCGAAGACAAGAACCAGATGCCTGAAAAGAAAGCACAGCAAGAAGAAATTGATTACACACAACCAGAAACACAGAATCAGGACAACCCACCTTTGGGTGGACTCGCTCCCCCAGAAAATATAGACAAAACGCCAGCAACTCTGATGCCTGTGGACAATAAGAGCATAGTGGAGAAAAAAGACGATTCGAAAGTGCAGATAGAAGCCACTGAAGATGACGTTAACGAGGAAACCGAGAAGCCAGGACAAACGAAAAGCAAGACCCTGTCAAAGATGGACGAAGAAACAGCGACAGCTAAAACGACAGAATCCAAAGCTGAGGTCAAACCAACTTTGATTCGGAACAAAAGCAGCTTCGAAAAGAGGCAGCGAGGCAAGAAGAAAAAGTCCAAGTCTGGCAGTGATGTAAGCGTAGCTTTCAATAACATAGTGTGAAACCTTTTGCCTTGTTCACTTCTAACTTGAAAGTGAAGTTTCGATTTTAAACCAACCTGCTGGCATACATCAGGGAAAATAACCGACAGTCTGGCAGTTGACATTAAGAATTGGCAGTATAAATGCAACCTTTTTATTTTATTAATAAATGAATAAATACATTTTTTGAAAGTGAGCTTCCCCCCGCAAACAGACCAAAATTGTATGGTACCATAATGAATATTTCACGCCGTATACTCTGTACGTCTTCGGGCCTCAAAATGCGCAATTATACTGTTCGAAACGTCGAGAGAACAACGGCTGTTTTATACATAGTTGTACCCGCAAGTTTACTAGTAATAGTTACTTCTCAGTTCTCACTACTCACACCATGTAAAGCTTTAAACATCACATATATACAACATGTACTCATTTTACTCTGGATCTAAGAGAATACTACATGAGACGGCTATGTTGTGAATACGGCGAATTGTCTCCATCGTTGCTAGTCTGGCATAATTGTTATCGCGGGAATGCAAAGGCCGGTAGTCGGTCGCAAGACTAAACATTTGACGCGCGATCATGACCCCCCTAAAATAACCAAACCCAAACAAAAAACGCAGTTTAAAGTAACTGCTGAGGCATCAGTGACTAGACGCAGAAGACGCTGGCGAACATCTTACAAGCTGGCCTTTAATGCCCATGCCGATGAGGCGGAAGAACTAGTAGGAACCTAGTAGAAACTAATAGGAACCAAGAACCAAGACTCATATGGCAATGAGTATGTTAATGGATTTTATTCTTTATTACAGCCGTGTATTAAAAGGATTACATCCAGTAAAAGTGTCAAAGCGAAGCCGTATTTGTCACTGACAAGGACCCTTTCGAGTTCCTCAACTAAATCTTCATCGCCACTGGGCGGCTCTCGTCGTCAGCAAAGCCCGAGAAAATCACCAATTGCTCCCAGACCAAAAGAGGCCACTTCATCGAAAGCCTCGGAAAGGCAACCTCCAAATAGTGGCAGTAACAAAGCGATTGGTCACAGCAAGATATCGCCCACGACGAAACCAACAGCTGATACATCTGCAACTGACACAGTTAAACAGCCGTCAGCTGATACAAACGTTTCGAGCACAATGAAACAGTCGTCGGCTCATGAGTCTTCTAAGCCAGTAATAAAGCAGCAATCGGCAGAGTCATCCGCGCCTACCGTAACGAAGCAACGCTCTCAAATTACCAAACCCCAGTCGACAGGGTCGGTTCGCCTGATCAAGGTCACCCCAGCCCCCTCGATGTCCAGTCGATCAAGAAAGCACTCATCGACGGGCTCTTTGAAAAAAATATCAGGCCATTCATCAGGAGGGTCTGTTCGGCTCATCAATGTATCACCCGCTGCCTCAACAGCCATCGGGCCCCGAAGGACGTCTCAACAATCGACTGGGTCTAGTGTTAAGACTTCTCCCGCGTCGTCCCCCATTAAAACTCCAGGTAGGGTTGAGAGAGCGCGGAGTAAAACTTCCTCATCAAGACCACCTTCTAGTGGGAAAACTGACAGCAACGATAGAGCAGTGAGTGTAGAATCACCCTCCCATCAGAAGCAAGAGGAAGCTTGTCAATCACCAGTTACCCATGCTGTGGATAAAGAAACTTCTGCCGGGTCATTTGTCCTAATCCACACTCCAACACAGATTCCAAAAGATCAAATAGTGTCCGGCGTGTCCTCCGGTTTCGTTGAGGTTTCAGAGGACCTTGGCGCATCAGCTGACTCGAGAGATCCACCCACCGGGCAGGACCTGTCACAAGTCGAAGCGATCCACGGAGGTCGACATGACGATGAAAGTGGTTCCACAAACGCGCAGAGTCCTGACGAGGAAAATAAACCAGCTACCTCAAACGAAACAACAGAAGTTCAGTCAGACGCTTGTGTCGAAAATCAGTCCCAAGAAATACCGGGTGCCATACAAGGAAAAGATGACACCAGCGAACCGTCGTCGGTTGACGATCAGGCACCACCTCATTCCGGCCAAACCCAAGACAGACAGCAGCCAGACGTCGAGGTCCCCGACAGTCAGGGAGAAGTTGTTGCCCGTCGATCCAAGAGCGTAATATCCGCAGTTATTGACCGACTGAGCAGAATGTTCTCTGGACAGTCTCCAGGGAGTCGAACCACAAGCAAGGGCAGCCGCCCACGCAGCGAAACAACAATGGCTGCAAAGAGTACAGTTGTGAAATCAGACTACGTCCTACAACAGGGTGAAGGTGGACTTCACCAGAGTCAATCAACTGGCAATGCGCTACCTACACAAGATTTGTCAAATGAACCCGTAGTAAGTGCAAAAGGGAAACGAAAGCGCAAAAATAAAAGGGTAAGTTTTCTTTGGCTAATCGAAACTACTGATTTTTTGTTAAAATCTCATGAATTTTACAATCGATTTTTAATATTAGTAGAGTTTACCAGTGTCAAGGAATTTTGTCCCCGGAACATGGGCGGAAGAAAGTTTAGTCAAAAGAGGGCACTATCAGACAATTTGCCGTGTGGGGTGGGGGTGGGGGTGGGGGGCACACAATAACCAGGGGACAAAGTCCGCCGTGACACCGACCCGAGTGGAGACTTCTGAGGACGCTAGGTGGTGCACCACCATGGTGGCAGACTACCAGGTCAATCCATTGTTCTCGGAAATTTGCGCATGCTCAGAACTACGCAAGCAATGGAAATTTACCTGGTAAGTCTGCTGCGACTAGAGTTCCAGAGTTCCATTAAATAAAACCTTTTTTCTCCCCACTCTCGAGCAGAAAAGAACGTCTTCAAGTGAGGGCAGTAGTAAGACCAATGCGCATGTCGGGTAAGTATTTTAGAAAAAACACCGTTTCCAATGTCAATTGAGTCTCGTTAAATTTTTTTGTAATTTTTACCCGTTTATCCATCCACAATATTTTTTTGATAATATTTTTACATTATAAATACTATAGCATATACCAACTTGTGTTCTATTTCCTTATCACAGTGAAACCTCAATTCCAGTACCGCCTAACTCTTCCGCTTCTGAGGCAAACTCCACGGCCAATGTTACACCCGCCACCACGGCCCAAATTTCTACAGTGAATTCTACGAACTTGCCCCCAGTTGAGGCCGTCGAGACAACGGCCCAGCCCTCCACTGAATGTAAGGTGATTACACCGAAAGATATTCCAGAAAATCAAGACGTGTAGGGGGCATGCGGCAACAGGTTTCATGTAAATACAATGCATGAAGTAATTCAGATACAACGGTGGGCAATTTAGAGAAAACGAAAAATGAATTGTCAAACTACAGCATTTTGTGTGATTTCTGTTTTTGATGACAACATACAACTACTAAAGAGGCTCATAGTATTTTTTCAGTTTCCCAGGAAATTGTTTCGTCTGATAAGCTGCAATGTTAAAAAACGACTGATGATTGCACTGTCGCCCTCTTGTGATATTGTAGGACAAAATAATATTTTGTATGTTTGGTTGGCGGTAACGTCGTGTGATGTATCTTTGCTGCGTATGTTCTTGCAAGAATTTGTTCTGCTGTGATTCTGCTACCGTGGAGTACATTTCGGAATTCGGGGGACTTCTGGTTTCTGAAAAGAACTGTCCTGCTCATTTGAAGAATTAAGAAGTTCCCCACAAAATCCAAAATCTACTCCGTGGTAGTAGAATATAGAACACGACAAGTTATGACGAGAAAAATCTACATAGCAAAGCAAAGTAGATGCAGGCACGTGGTGTTACCGCAAACCAAATTTAATTGATACATCTGTTGGTTGGAAAGCTAAAGTTACCCAAAGAAGTTAGTAGTCAAAATGTTTTAAACAATTTGTTCCCCTGAATTTTATGCAGACGTTTCGGGGACCCTATAATAAAACAAATATTAAGGTAAATTTCATAATTTCTGGGTAAGTAATGCTAATAAATATTCAATTCAGATATTCTCATAATGCATTATTGATTATAGGAAGGGGTTAAGCTATTTTGCGTCAGGGGGGAATGCAACAAAATCTACGCAGAATATAATCGTTCTTTAAGACTAGATGTTAATGACATGAATGACATAAGTTTCACACACGAAACAAGTGCTCAATTCAATGGCTCTGAAGCTCGTAATTAAATGTTTTTTGTTTTTCATTATTTTGATTGAGCTTGCATTACCAATAAAAGTTAAACTTAAGTTGTGAAAAAAGGTCCTTGTGCTTGGTTACTTATTTTCGTGTTGGGGGTGGTGATCTCCCGAAGTTCAAAAAGTTTGTTGGAGTATTTCTCCTAAAGCCCCGCGTGCAGTGATGTTCTTTTTCACAATGTTTCGGCAATTTCAACATCTCGAATTTTCTCGCCACTCTATAGTGGCGTTTTGTTATAATTATAGTTTATTTTACCCATGTTTAGGTTTTAGGTGACCAAAGTGCTATAAGAATTATTTTCCGGGTAACTACCAAAGAACGTCCCCGACTCAAGAAGAGTATTCCAAGTTTTGTGCAAAATAAAAAAAGTGAGGGCGCTCTAAAGGCTATATTCAGACCAGAGTTGTTTTCGTTCTCAATGCGATCTCTATGACTGGGCACATTTCCTCTAAAAAGGAAAATCCTGGGAAAGTTTGTCAAGCTCTTTTCTTGAACACTGTTTCAATATTCTTTTAAAGTGTTTTTTTTTTTTAAATGTGTATGTCATTGACAGTCACTTATAATTCGTTTTGCTTGAAAATGTCTCAAAACAAGTGTAAGAGTTCACACACTGTTTGTATAATTACAAGCTGATTGAAAACGGTGCACCCTATCACGTACAATTAGTGCCATTACGCGATACCTACAGGAGACTACCTAATCATTGTCCCACCCACAGTGTCTAAAATCACCCATCACTGATGTCTTCTGAGAAAAGTTATCATCTAACGCACTGCTGCCTCGTGACGAACCATCTGGTGCATCCCAATTAACAATTAGCTCAACGAGTCTTATCTAGAGGGGCTATAAATGGATCTTGTTATTTGAAATCAGTTTACACCATCGGACTTGCGTCATGTTTGAAAGGCCGCGTCATTAGTTGACGATGTGACTCATGACGTCACACGTTCAAACAAGAGAGCAACAGAGCCGGGACTTTCAGCACGCACAAAGTGTACAGAGCAAGCTGGAAGACAGAGAAGTGGACGATTTTTTCAGCTGTTGATGAAGAAAGGGGGTACACACAATGTCAAAGTATGCTGTTAATTTTGTTTACTTGACTTTATGTTGGAACTGCGGTGACAATGTAAAACTTCCGATGACCTACATAGTACCTTGCCTGTCAGGAAACGCTATGGAATGCTCATAGTCACTCTTAAAACTTCTTAAAGAAGAGGATATGGGACTAACTTTGCTAAGCATACAAAATCTCTTAAGCACAAACCAAGACTCGCTCAGCGGAGACAGACAACCAGCCAAATTAACATGGACTCCAACATGCACTTTGCCAGGCATGCACTTTGCCGTAGAGCGGGGTCCAAATTCGTAGAGCTGCTTAAGGACAAAAATAGCTAAGCACAACAAATTATGCTTACCAGAATAAGGTTACTAGCCCAAATACCATGTCATGCGTACCATCTTTGACTGGTATCTTGCTTATTTTTGCTCAGCAGGCAATATTGTTCAGTAACGTTTTCTGCTCTATATTAGGGCCATGGGGCAAATTTCATCCAGCTGTTTTCCGGTGAGAAAATGTTTGTGCGTACTAAAACCATAGCTGAAAAAAAATGTTTTTATGAATTCTTAAGCGATCAAGAAGATTTGTTCACATTGGATTTGCATTTTTGTGTCTCCCTTCTGCTTAATACAGGAACCGCCGGTAAATGAGCGTGCCTTTTGCTTTACATATGGTAAACGGTGGTAATGAATTGTAGAAACTTTGCGAAAGTGCCGCCCCGTAAGCAGGCTTACAGGCTTCATGAGGTTGGTTAATTTTTGAAACTAGAGTTTTTTCGGGACATGTACCAGCAGACTAACATGGTAAATCCACTGTTCTCGGCAATGTGCGCATGTTCAGTACTACGTAAAGACTGGGGCGCTCTACACTAAACAGAGAAACGATCTTGTGACAAGCCTCATGAATAAAATATAAACCCAACTTTTTCTGTAAATCAAAGATATAGAGGTCGTGGCTTTTATGAATTGTTGAAATATCATCAAATATCGTGCCCTTGGGGTTGTTCAATTTTAACCTTGAGCATTTTGGGCAGACTGGCCCTCTGAAAATGTTCCTTTTTTTGCTAAAAATTGTAGGGCCATTTTACTCTTCATTCTGGATGAGCACAACTAAAAAAGTTCTACGGCTAAACTACTAAAAATTGAAGAAAAAAAATAAAGATTAGTTGTCAACAAATATTTTAAACTTTAAATAATGATTTTGAGTATTTTTGAATATTTAGAAATGATTGAATACATAGAAATTAGCATTGGTTGTTGGTTGCTTTAGGGGAGTTTATTAGTATGATTCAGCCATCCCAAATTTACCTGGTAAGTCTGCTGCCACCTAGCGTTCCAAAGTCTCCTATTTGCATCTGAACAGAGAAGACCATGACGAGATGTTAGTGTTTCTTTAGATATGCCAGAATGAAGTATAACATATTGGAGTAATCAAAGCGATAATTGGATACCGTTCTGCTCTGCAAAGCTTCAATTGACCGCACAGCTGCGCCTATCATTTCCATCCCTCAAGATCAAATCAAAGAGTCACGCCATAAATTTGTTCATGTATAAATGTGAATGTACTTTAAATGAATTATATAGGTTAAGCAATACATTTAAACCATCTTACGGTTTACTGATTTCAATGTCACCTTAGTTTGTCAAAAGTGGATTTCCGTGGACGCTTGATTATTCACAAGCAAATCTGGCATAGGCCTAGACTATAGTCTTGATTCACAACGTCAGTTGGTAATTTAGATCCCTTGGTTCGAAATCGTTCTTGCGGCGCAATGCTTAAATACACAACATCGGCTGGAAGGCAGGCTAGCATAGGGCTATTCTGGCAACTAACTGTCCCTTTTTCTTATCGAGCTGATCCTGGGGCAGGATCAAGTTCCAGCTTCCCACTTTCGCGCATCGTAGAACAACCCTACAGTACTCCATACAGCCTGCAGAGTCCAGCTTTCTACTGACGACGACCGGAGCAAACTTATCGATTCGAAACGCTGAGTTGTTACACCGCCGGTTCTTGTCAGAACTACCACAACTCAAAGAGAGATTTCTTGTGTCTCCACCATCATGTAAAGTTTCAAATCCTACTTAACTGCGTTAAGGTCTGATTAGGCGGTCAGGTTGGCGTCCTTTCCTTTGAAAATAGTGAACATTTTACTCTCTTGCCCGAGTGGTGTCAGTTTGGCTCTTTTGAGCGTGAAACTCACTGTGCATCACCCTTTTTGAGTGAAATTGAAGCAAACTTCACTCTGATTCAAGATGAAAATACTCGTCTTTCACTCTAAAAACAGTTGTCCGCCATATGACTCTTTGCAAGAGTGGTATGGCGGACAAAACGAGTGGTTTTTCCCACTCTTTTACATCTAGAGAGTAGTGATATCTTCCTCGCTTTCCACGCCTGACCCCGAATCGAATCCCGCCAATTTTGTGGATTGGGTTTTTCATTCTCTATCTGATTGCGTGGGTTTTCCCTGGAATAATTCTCTGGGGTTTCCCTCCTACGTCTAAAACTAAAACTTCCTTCCTTGTCATCTTTTCATTGGGTTCTTCGCTGGTACCACATAAGTTCGCTTTTCTGAGTACCCTTGGCTTCACACAACCAGAATTAATAAATAGCTGCTCCTTGAGGTGGAAAATTGTGCTCGGCTCAGGAAAATATTCTAATTGTTCAGGGGAAATTGACGCCCATTCTTGTGAAATCAGACGGAGCTTAGCAGGGATGATGGCCCAGAAAATTTAATTTCCAAGTTATTCGTGTAAATTTAACTCAACATCGTAACTTTAGACATTCTCAACATCGCAACGGAATTGCAACATTTCTTCATTGCTTTTTAAATCATGAGTTTTGTGAGAATCGGTCGAGGAATGAGGTCCGGGGAATAAGAATGCCATCAGAGACTTCTTGTTTAAATATTCAATTTAAACTGCACTTACCAAGCATCAAATGGCGTAAACTATACGGGCATTTTCATTATTTATCTGTCTTATATTAAGGGTTTTGAGGCATTCCATGGTGAGGTATCAATGTATGTTTGGTTTTCGGTAACAACATGTGGTTATATCTACTTCGCTATGCAGAAGATTGTTCTTGTGAGAACTTGTCCTGTTATTATTCTACTACCGCGGGGTAGATTTCGGAATCTACTCCCCGGTAGTAGAACAATAACAGGCCACAAGTTCTCACAAGAACAATCTACTGTATATAGCAAAGTAGATATAATCACATGGCGTTACCGCGAACCAAATAATGTCTTATATTTGTTTTATTTATTAATTTATTATTATTTTGGGGGGGCATACGGGGCTTCATAATTTACCAATTGATTACAATCATGCTCTGATCCTTATAATATGTATTTATGCATTAAAGGGTTAATATTCTGGATTGGAACAAATTACCTTTTTTAGCGCGCACTGTCAAGGAAAAATCTGGAAAGTCCAATCGCGGGCGCTTTCCCCTTCCATCTATTTTGATTGGGTGATAAAAGTACACCTGTCAGATTAATTTGAATACAAGTATAATTTCCGCCCCTCTGCTGGTCACGACATCACTGCTTGCATTCTTTGTCGTATGTTTCAAATGAACATTGTCAAAATGCACTAACTTGTCACCCGATCATACTGTTCGTTACACCGTTCAGATCCCTCTATGCTAAGAATTGTGCATAGATATAGCCGTCCTCGCGGTGAGCAGTTAATTCAGTTTTTAAATGCACTTCGATAGCTGTCCCAACTCGTCACTACAGACATCAATAATTATGATTAACACTCCAATTCCGCCTCCCTAATGGATGAATTCTTCGCATCTTCCGGCTGTACCCTCCAGACGACAAACTCTGATAAACATCCCGAATAATAAAAAAAAACCTGTTGCCAATTTATTTATTCTTCTGTTATGGAGATGACGGTTGGGAGGAGAAACGCAAAAGTACAGGACAAGTCCTAAAATCCATTAGCAGATGATACGACGACTGTCAAAGGCAGTCAGTCAAGTCAGTGAATTTGTTGATGGTGGACGTCAGTTCTGCTAGACGCAGAAGGTCAATGCGCTGTAAACTTAACTCTAACACGCAGGTCGGTTTGCAAACAAATGAATGACGGTATTTTGGGGCTGAGTGATTATTTTGTCAATACTCGGTTAGTAAAAGGTTGAAAAAAAAACTGTTCGGAAAGAATCGAATAAAGACAATTTCTACTCTGTGTGGTTAAGAAAAATACTTCAGACAAGTAATCTGATGATAAGAGAAAAATACGTTTTACCCGTTATTTATTTTGAAAGTAAATTCGTTCCAGTTCTCTAATTTTCGATATGGGCACATCAATCAATATGTGAAAGGGTTTTATTTGTTTTGTTGTGGTCATGTGACAGTGAAACCGGTTTTAGTTCGTAAGGGATATCGGTCTTATTTCGATTGTCGAGTCGATATAAGGAACGATGATTTGGAGGCCTTCCAAAAAAAAAAAAAGTAATAATAAATATATGTATTCATTATGCACTTTTTTCAAACCAGTTGGGCCCCAAAAATTCCTTTAAACCATCTCAACTCCTTAGGAGTATGCAGCACCGGCAACCAAATTGGTGCACGGGATGCTAACATTCACAACAGAAATCTCTACCCTAGCAACTACCCATTTACTCCTGTGTGATGAGATTATAATCAAATAAGTGTCTTGCTCAAGAGCGCATGTGTCACGAACGGGATTCGAGCCCACACTCCGATTTAACTCAGCAGAGTGAGATTACCAGCCAAAATGTCATGTCACATGTACTATTTTTGACTGGTATCCTGCAAATGTTTTTAGCAGTGGCATCTTTCTAGCTACTTTCACAGTATTTCAGACAGTAAGGCCATGTCACACGAGGCAATTTACAGGCAATCAGTCCCAGGCAATCTCCAAGAAGAAAATTCATTTACGTTTCAGTTTTCTCATTATTTTCTTGGGGATGGTGAGTTACAGCTATAGAAGAATGTCCGTTGCACTGCCGAAATGTTCCTTTTGCAATGCAGTACGCTTGGTTTGCCTCCAAGTTGCCTGTAAAAATTGCCCTGTGTGACATGCATGGCCTGTAGTATTTCTCTGGAGAATTGGTTCTGGTATGAACTTTATAATCAGCGAGCTTTCAGATTGAAACAAGTCAATATTGTTTCCAATGGTTAAGATTTTTTAAAGCTTTAATTTCTATGTGGACCATTTCATTTTGATTTGCCACGGTGTGATTACCCAGACCGAGTAATAATAATAATAGTTATGTAATAATTAGCATTTAGCTGGTATCCATCTAAAAATACTCCTGGCGCAGCAAAAAGATGGGAATATTTCTACAACCCTCATTAAGTGAGTCTTGAGGGGAGTTTTGAACGGAGCCAGTGATGGAGAAAAATTAATATGATCCGGTAAATTGTCCCACAATAAAGGGGCAGCAGAAGTATATGACCTTTCCCGTATGAAGTTGTGCTGCTGGTTTTTCCTTAAAAGATGTTTAATATCCGATCTCATAGACTCGCAGTAGGAATGATGTGATGGTAAAGTCTGAAAGATATGATGGTCAAGTTGGAAAGATATGATGGTAAAGTCTGAAGGATATGATGGTCAAGTTGGAAAGATATGATGGTAAAGTCTGAAGGATATGATGGTCAAGTTGGAAAGATATGATGGTAAAGTCTCCTTTGATGAGCAACAGACATAGCTTGTTAAAGCTACATGGGCCTTTAAAAGTACTAAAAAAAACCCGCCTCTTTTACATGGTGTAAATTTATGTAAAATCAGTGATGTTTTGTCCACATTTCAACTTAATCTACTTTGTCAAATTTTTAACAACGCTTTTAAGACAAGGCTTTTTAATGCTTACCTTCTAAACTGCGAGGCCAATAATGATTTTGCGTACAAGAATACTTTAACTGATAACGTCAAAAACGGTTTTAGCTTGCATGACGATTTCTCGTTGCTAAAATGCATTACCAGTTATCTTTTAGACAGCAAATTATCTATACCTTTCAAAAAGTTGACTGTGTCAAACATGATATTTGTGATAGTGTCAAAACAGTTTTATTATTTCTTGATAGTGATGATCTTGGCACTCTTGTTTTTGTAAATCCTTTATGTTTCTTGGGATGATCTGCGGCCGTCCTTGAGTGATAAGGTTTATCCTGATTTAAACTTACGCACATTTTTTTCTTTATCTCTGTGTTGTATTTTATCCTCTCCTTTTTGGAGACAGCACAACATCGATAAGAAGGAAAACATAAATGTTCACAGATTTACATAACCTTACACTGCAAAAACTGGGGGTGTTAAATTGATTCTTTTAGGATGTGACATCACCGACATGGTGTTAATTTCACCAAAAATAAAGCAATGGGAATAACTAACACCATGTTGGTGTTGTCATACATAGATACCAAGATAATTAATTTAACACGCCAGTTTTTGCAGTGTACATGGTATAAAAATAATGATGGCGGAAAACATTCCTGGAAATATTTCTACCTGAAGTGTTTTCGTTTTTAAATAATAGAAGAAATAAGATCCAAAAATTAGTTTTCGCCTCAGTAGGGCTTTGAGCCTACATCGATCATCATATCAAACCAACCAGGTTGATGGATCGAGAGAACGATTCCAAGAACAGCGTTCTGAAACATCAGGGTGTAATACTATACTTATTAATAGCCTAGACGAATCGTTCAGGAAAGTTGTGACACTGTTAATGTAAGGAGTTCGGATTAGGATTGGTTAGTTTTTATAATAGCCACCTGTTTGTACTGCCACTAACGTCGACGTCAACTGCGAATTATATGAACAATTTAATTGACAATGATTGGTCTTTAACCACTACTATCATTCAAAACCCAGCTGCACGGTTTTGTTTGTTGGTCTGGGAACTGTACTCGTAAATGGGATCTGGTACTGGCATCACAGTTCAACAGCCAACAGTTTGGGGTGTTAAAGGTGTTGGGGGAATTTAGGTGTTGAGTTACCATATGGTGTTATGTTTTTCTTCTTGTCAATGTTGAGCTGGGGCTTTTAATACATTTACCTTGATGGGATCAGGCATACCAACATACTCCGAGTCCAACAGTTTGGGTGTTGAGTCACCATATGGTGTTGGATTTTGTTAGAGTGAGGAAGGATCCTAGTAAATCATTCATGGTGGTCGATACCACCATAATCAGAGTCCAACAGTTTGGGTGTTGAGTCACTATTGTGTTGGATTTTGTTAGAGTGAGGAAGGATCCTAGTAAATCACTCATGGGATCAGGCATACCACCATAATCAGAGTCCAACAGTTTGGGTGTTGAGTTACCACATGGTGTTGGATTTTGTTAGAGTGAGGAAGGATCCTAGTAAAACACTCATGGAATCAGGCATACCACCATAATCAGAGTCCAAAAGTTTGGGTGTTGAGTTACCGAATGGTGTTGGATTTTGTTAGAGTGAGGAAAGAGGCTGGTGTTCCAAACCTTAGGAATAATCTTCCTTATATGAAATCCGTCATGCCCTTTCTCTTTACTGAATTCAAAACACCGCTCAAAAACTTCACCTTTTATTTTTTTTCTTACCTTATTTTTGTTCTTCTCATATAATAGGCTGTTTTTGTTTTGTGTTAAACGTATCAGATGTTTTCTTTTTGAGTTAAGAAAAACGTTGTCCTACCCCATTGCGTAAGATTGCTACATAAATGCATGGATTAGTAATTATATTTTAAATTAAGGGAAGTCGGTGCTGACTGACTTTAAAATTGATACATAACTACTTTATGAATTACTGCTCAACGCTAGCTGTGCAAACATCATTCCACAGAACTGCCAGTCAGCAGAGCAATTTCACAAATTAAATTACCCCAAATGTGTACTTAGTTTATTATTCCGTATAAATTGATGTAATCGAAAAATTTACAATTTAATCACGTCATGTTGTGCAGACGGCCCATTTTTCCCCAAAGGGATACAAGAGTCATCTTAAGATGATTTAGCTAATGATCTTAACCCTATCAGGACCGGCGGAGGGGGGGGGGGGGCACAATTTGCCCCCTACCAATTTTCCCCGTAACTTTTTAACGCTCATTCCGATCACCGCGAAATTTTCTGACTTTTCCCAAAATTTATCTAGGATCATGTTGGCAAAAAATAATTGATACCGGGAGTTAGCTTTTGCCATGGAAATGATTTGTTTGACCTTGGGTCACACGATTTTACTGTATTATAGTGATTTAAAAACAATTGTGAACATAATATGTGAAACACTATATGTGCCCCCGGAACCCGTACATAAAAAAAAAAAGAAAAAAAGAAAAAGAAAAAAAAAGTCCGGTTCTGATAGGGTTAAAGCATGCACACAACATTTGTATTTACATCAGTATACGATAAGAAACCGCACTTTACGTGTTCCAACATATAAATGAAATAACAAACCTGTGAAAGTTTAAGCTCAATCTGTCGTCGGAGTCACAAGAAATAGTGGTGGAACCCCCCGCCCCCACAAAAAAACCCACCATTTTGTTTTCACCGTTTTCAAACATCGGGTTTTGAACTCACAAGATCAAAACCAATCGTTGAACTCACTTCCCATACAACTGTAGTATTTCAAAACATTTCAAGGGAACTTTTCCACCATGACCATCTTAATGCCATGAAAGTTATGTGAACATCTGAGAACGTTTGTATTTTCAGTCTTACCAATGAATATGCACGCCCTTTATTTGCCTAGCAAAATGTGATGTGTTTTACGGTGACAGCAAACACTCTCGAACCCACAATGAATCAAGCTTTTTGTAAAAATGGTTTCGACAAGATTCATGAGCTTTCGTTATCACCAAGGTGATTATCGTGACGTCAAATTTTGCGTAGAAGTTAGGATCGATTCATTGGCTAGATGACGTTGAAGAGCTTGTTGTTCTCAAGAGGCAATTTTACAAGGAAGTCGGAGGCAACTAGATACACTATATTAAAAAAAGGAAGACTTCAATAACACAAGAGACATTCAACAGTGACTTACTCGTCCTCAACATTATGAGAACGTGTGGACGTGAATATTTATATTCGTGTTTATTGTCTAAAATTGGTTGTCTGTAGTTTACCTCGAGTAAAATGACCCTGAGTCTGATCGTAACGGACCTTGGAGAGAGGTTTTAGGGATAACAATGCATTGTTCAGACTCTGGCACATTTTACATTTTGGAAGCTACTTTCAAAATTATTAGGACATGTATAGATAATTTATTTAACCCTAGCCCTAACCCTAACCCTAACCCTAACCCTAGCCCTAACCCTTACCCTAACCCTAACCCTTACCCTTACCCTTACCCTTACCCTTACCCTTACCCTTACCCTTACCCTTACCCTTACCCTTACCCTTACCCTTACCCTTACCCTTACCCTTACCCTTACCCTTACCCTTACCCTTACCCTTACCCTTACCCTTACCCTTACCCTTACCCTTACCCTTACCCTTACCCTTACCCTTACCCTTACCCTTACCCTTACCCTTACCCTTACCCTTACCCTTACCCTTACCCTTACCCTAACCCTTACCCTTACCCTAACCCTAACCCTAACACTAACCCTACACTCTAATAACTCCCGGGTTAACATTGACCCGGATTCCGTGTCCCAAAGTGCCTGACAACATTTCTGGGTCAGGCTGAACCGGAAAAGGATTAACAATGGGAATTTAACTCGGATTCTACGTCAGTTCGACCCATTTCTGGGTCATTTTGACGAGGATTCCGGGTCATACTGACCTAGACGTTGGTCAGGCCCCCGTGGGACCCGGAATCCAGGTCAATCCTGATCCGGGAGGTATTAGAGTGTAACCCTAACCCCTTTTCCCGAACCCACGGTTTAAATGGTGATATCAAGCCAACCTCGTCCCCGAATGTTCTCTGATCATACATGTACCCTTTTTATAACAATTGCCATTGATAGATTATTAACATTCATGTCTCCCTCGTTCACAGCCTTTTGAGATGTCTCTCGAGGTGTCAACTACTCACGTGTAATACCGTGATGCGAAAGATGTGCTCCTGAATGTTAATTCACGACTTCAAGATGGGTTTGAGTTATGAGTTTGACAGATTCTCAGAAAAATTAAAAGGGATTTTTGTAGCCACAGCTTTCTTGGTAACGGGAAGAATAGTCCTTGGAGATGATATCAGGTTGCAGAAAGCTGTCTTTAATCAACAAAATAAAAGAAATCAACATTCACAAAAGAAGAAACCAAAAAGTGAACATATAAATACAGTGAGAACGAAATTAACATTCTGATAGTTTTAAGAAACTTCTGATAAATATACTAAAGGTATTACTCTGCCTATATATGTAGTTAGGTACAATAATCCAAGTTATAACTTTTAACTAGGTTTATGATAACTAATCCCAGGTTATTACCATATATCTGAAGTTTGAAGTGCATGATCTTTTTTATTGTGCAAACTCGGACGTAATGTTTGTTTTGTGTTGCTTTACTTATTTTTATTTACTTTCTTTAATAATCTTTCAAAATTTGCATGACCAATTGTTTGGTTGTTTTACTTTTATGATGTACAAGTCATGTTTAGTTTCTCTTTTACTGTTCTCTGTTTTTAGATGTCTCGACGAGGTCGTGGGTTTGAAGCCCACCCGAGAAAGATGCCTGTGGATTTTGTTCCACACGACTCACGACAGTGCTTATCATTTTGGTAAAATTTGATTATTAAATAAAGACAGTTGAAGTTAGGTGTTTGATAGGTAAACAAAGTTCTGAAAATAGATCTTTAGTAAGTTATTGTTAAACCCAGTCATGACTATGTTTATGATAACGTTTCACTAATCCCAGTTATGACTATACTATAGTTCTTTACATTTATAAACCAGTTTGTATTTTAAACCTGTATAAGATAGGCGTACGGTAAGAATTCATCCCAGTTGAGAAGACCATGCAGATCTACGGTGGTATATTGATCCTAGTTAGTGTATGATAGTTATTCCCAGTCACGACCACATCAAGCCTATGGGTTCGTAGTGTCACTAGGTCTCTCAGCACTGTGACAATCAGTAAGAGGTGATGATAATCAATACATAATTTGGTTGGGACCTTCCTGCTGAGCCGTGAAGGGGACGAGACGATGTGCCAGCAATAAATCAACTCCTCCTATAATGGCATACCCTTGTTCTTCCTGGAAAGTTGAGTATAGTCTGACCTATACTTATTTGCAAGCCAAGGCTCGGAGAAAACTCTTAAAAGTAACGAAGGTTTTTTACTACAAGGAAAACAATAATTGGATTTGATCTCGGACTTAACTAAATGTCGTTAGCATTCGTCAGCATTTTAGCCTTGTTCATGAATTGATTGTAAGTTGCTGGTTCATTGAGTAAATTACTAGTAAATTGAATAAATTGCTTCAATTTAACTTAGTGTGACTATAGATTTTTTACACAGTCAACCTGTTTATAATAATAGCCGCCTTTACTGTGTATATACATATGTACGTTTGTTTGTTTGTGTATGCGTTTGTTGGGTTGTTTGTTTGTTTGCTTGGCTGGGTTGTGTGTGGACGTATATATATGCATTGATAGGTATGTCACCAAAGCTATTCGCAGCTTGCCTAGAGAGAATTTTTAAAACACTAAATCTCAGATATGTAGATGACGTAGTCATCATAGCCAACAGCCCCAACGATCTTGAGACAATGCTGCAAGAATTGAATGCAGCAAGCAGGATTACTGGACTCAAAATGAATGTAAAAAGGGTAAAGGTCATGGCAGGACCTAAAACCATCTCAAAGCAAGTACTAGTTAATGGAACAAAAAATAGGACAGGTTGTCGAATACATCTACCTAGGCCAATGGTTCTCTCTCCAAGACAAAAACCAAGACAACGAAATACGAAGAAGAATCAAAGCTGGATGGCAAGCCTATGGAAGATACAGCACCCTCATGAAAGGCAAAGCTACCAAAGAAAATTGTATGAACAATGCATCCTCTATGCTATGTCGGGGATGAAACCTGGACATTTACATCAAACATGGAAAGAAAAGTAGCAGCAGCCCAATTATTTAAAAAAAAAATTTTTAAACTCAATTTTAATAGTTTAGCTTTCACTGGTCAAAAAAGATCATTCATTTTCGTAAAAGCCAGCAGCAAGAGGCTGATCAACCATTCCACTGAGGAATGGTGAAAATGTAGTCTTGAATGTCTACAAATAAAATGAAAAAAATGACAGAAACGAACCTGAATGAGAAGAACGCAATCATGTGCGCGCGAAAACGAAATCGAATGCAGTAGTACAGTTTGAATGAATTAGGGAAACGTGCGTGAATTTGAATGCTCGTTAATGAAACTGAAATTGAGCGGGAAAAACTATAGTATTTCCAGTACACAATATTAATATGAAAGAATATTGGTTCACAGGGTCACATGTATCATATTATATATTGAAACATTTTTTTTGCAACAAGAGAAATTGTAAGTTAAATTAAGCCGCTGTTATAAAATGCAACTTTTCCACTCATTTCCGACTGTCACTCAAGCTTCATTCATAGATGGCATAGGTCAATTTTTTGATCACACCAGCAACCTTTTATACATCGATGTGGACCTTTTAAAAAGGATATATATATCATTAGTACGATTCATTCCAGTCCTCTAGTTTTCACGAAACACACCCCGTCCAACCAGCAATGCTTAAAAACAACGAAAACGGTATGTGTCTTTTTCAGTGAGTTTGCGCACGTTCATACGGGGGTTACTGCTGCAAATATAAATAAGCAACTATGATTATTGTGATCTTCAAATGCTATTTTCTCGACTTTGACAGTATTCAGACGGATTCATTTCTCAGGAGGATGGGAACTGGTATGACCTTTTCATAATCAGCGAGCTCTCAGATGGAGGAAGTATTCATTTCCCTGGATGATTTCGCCAATGCTGTACTATGGCTGAAATATAAGCCTGGGTCCATGGCAGCAATTGGTATATATGCTCCCGGACTTAACCACTGACACTTAGGCAGGTGCGTCTCTAATCCATGAAATTATCATTACCACTCAATCCCGCGGCAGACAGGGACCTAGCCCAGAGGATTGCAACACTACCGTAAACAGCAGTCATTTCTCCCATCAGTTTTTACAGATAAAAGCCTTCCTGTCTCCTGAGCCCTCCCCCCCCCCGTCTGGGGTTGACAGCAAGAGGCCACGTAGGAGCTCCCTTGGCAAAAAATGTCATTTCCATTTTCATTTCTCTCGTCTTCACTGTGTGGAGTACCGCGAAGTTCGTCCACGTCAATACTCGGGATTCTAATGAGTGTAAATGGCAGGCCAGGATTGCACTCTCACTAATTTCCAACTGCAACTGGGAGACGAGTCTATCCTGACGTGTATATATTTTTAGACTTACTCTATGTATAGTTTGTTGGAGTCGAACATCGACATTAACTTGCTTGAAATGCAATTTACGCGATGGCGGAAAAAATTGGAGGAAACCTAGGCACTAGACGTCAATAAACACACTTACGGTTTTGTACCTGCAAAGACGGGCCATTGATAAATTGATGAGATTGCTTATTTAATTTGTCCTTTGACCTTTGGCCTTTGGCTCTGCTAACAAGACCACATGTACAACTTTACAATGTTTTCAAAAACCTGATCGCCGCCCATTATTGCAGGAATTGAAAAGTGTATTTCCATCATTTAGTTTGGGAGGAGTAAATGATATGCTACCCCGTCGAGTTGAAACAAAAAAGAACACACCATCCAACCCAACCTAGTTCAGTTTTAGTGAAAAAAGTGGGGGGGGGGGGGGGGGGGAAATATAAAAAATGAAATAAAATAAAAATGAAAAAATCTTTTTTGTCAGGGATTTTGTGCACATTTAGGTTCATGTGTTTTATTTTAGTTGAGGCAACCGAATTAAGTAATGGCAATTTTGGGGTGTCATGGCCGAGCGGATAAGAACACTTGACTCAAGCTCTGGTGTTCTGATCAGCAGAGTGTGGGTTCGAGTCCCGACCTTGACACTTAGTGTCCTTAAGCAAGACACTTAACCATTATTGCTGCGTCCTTCGGATGGGACGTAAAGCCGTAGGTCCCGTGTGTTGTGTAGTGCACGTAAAAAAGAACCCAGTGCATTTATCGCAAAGAGAAGGGGTCCACCCCGGTGTTCCTGGTTTCGGCTGCAGATTGCACCACAGCACCTTGTAAACCGTGACATGGTGCTATGTAAAGGAACAGCTCTTTTTTTTCAAAGGACAAATCTGCAATGGCCCTACAGCCAAATATCTTTCTCATGACATACTCTGACTGTCTGCCAATGCTAGTATTATCAAAGGCACTATCCCACCACCTACCTGTAGTTCATTGAATTTTTGTTCATATTCAAAGGGAATAACAAGATTGAAAGCTTCTTGCTCAACAAGTTATTCTAATATGCATCTATCTGCTAGCGTGGATCAACAAATATACTCACACTGTCAGGCGGTTATTATTCAAGTCATCAACCCTTGGGTGAACATTCTCCTGTGACCTACATCGTGTTCAGGAGATCATGGAAAATATACTTCATCTTTGGCTTTTACAAGTAATACACGTCTCAATATTAATGAGGGGGTGGTGTGCGTCCCAACCCAGCCTGCCATCTTTATCTGTCAGTCGATCCATCTTGATCATGGAAGAAAAGGCAGTAACTCGCCTCTGCGTTAATTCAATAGACGGTCACCATCCACCCGCCTGTATCATGTATCAGATAATTTCAAGATGCAGCGTGCCCGGACGAACCGTCACCGCTTTGCTCTGTCTCCATTTCCAGTTCCACTCTTCCTTACGCAAATAACCGCACGAGTTGAAGAATACCGGGTTAAAAGCATAGTCAGTCCAATTACAATTGATCCAATACCCGGTGTTGTTCTGATGGGCAATGCGATATACCTATCAACTTTCTCCAACATCTTTTTTTATCCCTCGCCGACTGTCTCGAGCTTTTTGACAAAATATTTTTGTTTTGATGTGCAGAGATGTTTTTTTTTGTGGGGAGGGGAGGGGGGGGGGGGTGTTTGTTGAGGCTGGCAATAATAAATGTTGAAGTCAGTTTTGAAGGTAAAGTTAAGACGAAGTGGCAGCGTGTAAGAGACTACGTCAGACAGGGGAATAATCCTGATGTCTCACGGCAGAGTTGCAGACATTGCCGTCTCAAGTCGACCGGACATCTTTTTTTTTAATACATTAACATTTCGTGATATTTCCAGTTGGAAGAAATTGGCAAGATGAGGGTAGGTTTGTTTCTGTATTTTATTTTTGTCGTAATATGAAGCATTGGCTTGCAAACGTCTCCCCTTCATAATCATTCAAGTCCGGATAAAACTGAAAATAGAATGGAAATAGGTCAGTGTAAATAAGTCTTAAAATCTACACATGTCTGAAACCGTCGCATTGAGAATGTTTTATGTTTGGCATTCATACACTGTCGTACCTTTTCTGTTATCGGCACATCACTTTACCTTCTGAGGTGAGTAAACACATTTATCACACCCACTGCAATCCCGTAGTTTGGTGTTGTTTGTTAGTCAGGCCCTATGGCCCCTGTCATCTTCAAATGTGATGCAATCTGTCAGCATGTTCTGCCTGGATGCTATAATTTTGCTTCTTCACCTTGTGAGCCAATTCAAGTGGCATCGTGGGATGAGACTGGTCCGCTGCAACTAGAATGAAGACAGGCTTTGGCGTCGCCATCTGAGCGGTTTCATTGGACGAGTTTACACTGAACGCACGCGCGTGGCGTCGTTGAGGTAGCTGGTACGCGCGTATACAATCTTTTGGATGGCATCGTCCGAAACCAACCAAAGGTCAAATGTACATCGCCGAGGCTCTCGGAAGTAGCTAATGGCCGGTATGTGGCGTGTTTACAAGTGCCTCGAACAGTGCCGTCAGACGATCAGTCTACACCGTGACCTGCTTCACTGATCACCTACTGTTTGGAGCAGCATGTCTTTTAAGTAATTGCACACGGCATAAAAGAGTCTGACTGCCGCTTCACACCAATTTCAAATTAACCTCCATTTGGAAAAGCCTTTGCATGCCAAGATGGAGAGAGTTTTACAAGTCTAATGGACAGAGATAAGAGTTAATGTGGTGTGCAGACATTTAACGTTATTTAAAGCTAGTTTCGAACATTAATTCAGACATGAAATAGATGATGTATTGACTTTATTTGTTATTTCTACAGTTCATTGTAGAATCAAATTCGACGTTGAATAATAGGCCTACTTGAAACGTGTAACAATTCCAACAATAAAGGGACAGCGTTGACATGATTACAGCAGTAAATGGAATAACCTAGTTACTACGCACGCGTGCGCGCCAGCGGTCACATCACAGTTTGACAAAGACGACGGCTTTAATACTGATGTATTAATGGAGATCAATGGACGGCACCCTTTGCGATTTGACCGCAAGCGCGCGCGTGTGCTGTATCTCGGTGAGAGTTCATCTTTCCATGCACGGCCACAGGCCTGCTATAATCATGACGACACAGCCCCTTTAATTCCCATACTTTTCCCCAGGGTGCTCGACTTGGTTAAAAATGTGGCTTTTTATTAGAAAAAAAAGAAAACAAATAAATGTAATATGCCCGTGGATTTTTTTTTCACAGAACTCGGGAAAAAACTGAGCACACAGTTCTCAATTACATCGGTGTATGGGTAAAAAAAAAAGAAAGAAAGAAGAAGAAAAAAAAACCTTTATCCCCGATGCAAATTTTAAATCTATTAGAAAAATATAATGTAGTTTAAGATTTTCCCTTTGTTGTTTTTTCAAGGTGGTACACTCGTATTAAGTTCTTCAATTCAAGAACAATTTTGTAAAATCTTGGGTGAAAGAAAAACAGAGTCAGGCTCCCTTTTCACAACTTGAGATTAAAAGCCATCTGTGTTAATAAGTATGCAGGGAACCTATAACAAAAGAGATTGTCGTGTGATGCATATTTAGTATGTATGACCATGCCTCATTGTCAATCTTCAGTAGAAACCAAATGATGCTAAAATATTGAACAACCCCCTCCCCCCCCAAAAAAAAGGGATGTGCTATCTCTAGTATTATCAATCCGAACAAAAACAATACTGGATGGCCTAACTGGTACCCATGACCGGGCGGACGTCTTCAAACAAATTGACATTATGATTACCAGCGTGATATGGATATGAAATCCCCCCGACATGTGTAGATGACAGAGGAATGTTCACGTCCCCAGGGGACGAGCGGAAGTCTTCAATCGTACATAGCCCCAGAACGGAAATTGAAAAAACGAAGAGATGTGGGAGCGAGGGCCGATTTATGTATTCAGGCACGTAGATAGTGTCGTCTCCGACTCCCCCCCCCCCCCTCACACACACACATGAATATTTAACCTGCATGACATCCTTGGAAATTGAGCAAGTAAAGAATTGAACCTATGGGAACGGCATTTGACTGATACAGAACGGGGGAAACTCACAGCGGTATAATCACGTTAGTGTAAAAAAAAGGGAGTTGAATTTAATATAATTGCTGGAATTTCATGGATGCGAAACTAAGATGGTTTTACAAAAACACCTGCGAACGAGTGCACTTCAACCTTGAACGCTGAAATCCAAACACACAATCTGACTTTCCCAATAACCAAATGACATTTTGCTGACGTCATCAATTATTACATTAGTATTAGGCCTACCCGATGAGCGAGTTCTGCCTACAGGCCTATGTTAAGTTCATCATCATAACATCGCCACTGAAAATCAGTAATTTCATTATTCTTATCATGTAAGACATACGAGATGAAAGTCAATGAATATTGATTAAACAGAAAGAAGGGGGAAAGGTAAATACAAAGACTGTTTCTTCCCTGATGTGCAGTTAAAATATTTCGGTCATGGAAAAGTGGAATCTTTGTACACATAGTTTTTGAGATCGTTTTGTATATAACTTCATCATAGGCTATGCATGGGACTATATTGCGCATTTTCTTTACGGTGGTGGTCTTTAGCCTGTTTTGATTGCATAATTATGAATAACATTGTGCTATTTAACGTGCACTGTGAAAGCAAATAATTGGAGTCTTAGGCACGGCTCTTTGCTACGGTTAAAATATTGTTTTCATATCAATAATGTAAGATCAGACGTACCCAGGCCTTATTGGCGAGGCAATTAAGTTAGTTGGCTCTCACTGCCTGCTCCATGCCCTGATTTAAAGCTGATTAACGGGCGGGAAGATCTAGTCCACGGACGCACCAGCAGGAGTCTGTCCCGATGTCAGGTCGACAATCCCCACCAAAAATCCTCCAACCTTCCTCGCAGTGTCCTTCCCTGGCGAATTTGACCGCGGCAGACTAAGCTATTTCATGCCGCTTAGTCTCCGATCTTAAGACGATCAAATTCCTCGGCGTAAATTAGTAGTCTGAGGGAAACCTAGAGACCGCGTACATCATGCTTCGTTGCAGGTGTATTATCCGAAATCAAATTAAAGAAAAACACCTAAACATTACTTGGCGAGCAAGGTCAATCCTGTGGCTAGATGTTCATGTTTGCAGCGACAATTTCACCACTATCCTGATGAAACAGATGATGAACCACACAGTCATTCAAAATATATAAAATACTAAATGGTTTTTATAACAACTTTGCGTAAAAGATTCTGATGTATTCGTATAAGAATACTTAGTAAAAGTACTTATTGTCTAAAGATATAAATACATGTAACATGAAGATAGAATTGATTTTGTGAGTTGACGTTTTCTTCAATCTGCAACGAGCCAACTTAAAGGCACGATACAAGATTGGTTCAGATTGATTTCTTTTTCTTCTAAACGATCGGTATTAACCCGAAAGTTTAGCTAAAAAAATATTTATTATTACTTGAGACCAGTACTCTGCTGTTCAAATTTTGTAATGTGCAAGAAAATTCTTCCCAGACACTCGGTTTCTTGTTTCAAGTTGCCGACTCGAAAGAAGCCCAATTGGAACGTGTACAAAATGTAATCTATAGGGAGGTTTGTGGTAACACCCTGTGCATGAAATCTCTCTTTGAGACGTGGCGTTTCCGAAAAGAACCAGTGGTGTAACCCTAGAGAAAGGGTGTGACAACTCGATGTTTCGATCCGTATGTTCTGATTTGGTGAGGTTTGAGGAGACAGCCCTGTACATAGAAATCTCTTTATATGAGCAGTTGGGCAGCATACAGCAACAGAGTCCAGCGTTCTCCTGAAGACGATCTGAGCACACTGATCGAAACGTCGAGTTGTCAAACCACCAGTTCCTTTCATAACCACCACAACTCATGCTCCACTCTTTAATCAGAGTACAGAAAAGAGCTATTCGCATATGCACACTGTCTCAACCCCGCGATCATACTGCACCATTGTTTGCCAAATTATGTACTTTAAGACCCGTTGTTGTTAACAAACTTCAAAATGGTATCCTAATGTACAAGTTTACTAATGATCTTCTCCCTCGCCCATTCTCATCGTACTTCGCCAGTGTCAATGAAATTCACCAATACCACACCAGGTCTCACAAACACTAGTATGTGTACCATCAGCGCCGTAACTAGGGTAAAATTTTAGGGGGGCACAAGGGGGGTGCACCATTTTTCCTAGGGGGCACTTTTAGCCTATTAAAACTGTAGTTTCCGTTTGTATTTTTCATAAACAAGCCTCTTTTCAGTGTTGTCTGACGTGTTGACGTAAAACAAAATACATTATGTGTGTAAATAAATAAAAATAGTTCAAAAAACATCGAAATTACTACGTAAATGCTCATAAAATGTAACATTTTGTTCTAGGAATTTTTAATCTCAAAAGTCCAGATTTCAAATGAGGGGGGCACCGGGGGGGGGGGGAGGGCTCGGATTTCAGTTGGGGTTACACCACTCTGTACCATTCACTGTACATCCTCTGCAACGAACACCCTGCGCTTTTATGGACCCCGTCTCTGGAATGGTCTAGGACAGTTTATCAAATCTCAGTCCTCTGTGGGCCGATTTAAAAAAAAAAGATACAAGAAGGATTTGCTTTCCCATTATGTAACATGGTTTTTTCGATCTCCATCTCTCATTACCTTATTTTCCTGTTGCCTTAATGTTTACTTTAAAGGGTGTGTATACGTTTGGTAATGACTCTGAAAATTTATGGCAATAATAACTCACTTGGTAAGAAGTACAGCAGCTTTAGATAGTATAATGCATTTTGAGAAACGTTTCACTTAGAAGTACTGCAGCTATGGAAAAATACATCACTTTTTATCCCCCAAAAATGTTAATCTGAGAAGCGTTATGGCCGTAACGCTTCTCAGAATGTGTATTCCAATGACGGACACTTCTGCATGAACGCAACTGCTCCAGATTTTTGGTGATATCTCAAAAACGCTGCCACCTTTTGAACTGAAATTTACACAGGTTAGTTTTATGGCATATATCTACAATTCTATAGCATAAAGGCAAATGTACGGTTCCAAAAACCAAAGGTATACTTTGCCTTTAAATGCATCTTGATTCTGTTTCATAACGGATCCTTTGCATAATTATATTCATCTACTCAATAGAACGTGTTTGTTTGTCTGTCCTTGTCTGTGTTTTGCTTGCCTTTCAATGTCTTGGTGTTTGTCTTCAAATTGTTTGTTTTCCCCGTGACTAACTTTTTTTTTGTTTTTGTATTATAACATATATATTAAAGACATGTTCTTATAAGCTTCGGCTTTCGTCACCATGCCTCCGTCTGTACGTTTCTTTATATTTTTATACTTTGTAAATTGTTTTCTGACTGATTGAAATAAATGTTACTGAATTGAATTGAAAAAAAAAATTGATGATGTATCAACAAACCTCGACAGTATTCCCAACATGCACGCTTTCAAATCCCACACTCTGCAAAAACGGGATTAAAAATCCCCCATAAATTTGCCTCTCTGAAATACAACCAGTGGAACCACACTCTACATAGAAACATACGGTCCGCCATTTTGTGGAGACACAAATTTGGTTCTACAAAATGGCGGCCCGTGTTCTGTCCCGAATTCAAACAAAAACCACCAAATTTCCAGGGATACTTATGTTAATCATTATATTCTACTTTTAAAATATCTTCCCAACCATATTCTTTTCATGCCATACGCTTTTTATAGCCCAAAATCGCCCAATCCGAAGGCAACGTGTCTCTTTAAAGTGGGGTCGGTACGGGAGAACGGGGATCATGAGAAATACAACCTGTCAGAAGAAGGTAGAAACCGAGGGGATTATTTAGTCTTTAAACATAACCTTTAAAACCGGTCTCAAGGATAATGTAAAGTATATAGGCCTAGTCAGCTCATGCATTACAGATCCACATTACATTCCGAATGTGACGCGCGCTTCATGCATCTAGCCATAGACACGTGGGTCTGTGATACATGATACGTGAGACGGGTGAAAATTTGGGGCGAATTGCAACCTCCGTGAGAAACAGTGAAGGATGGGTTGATTACATCAATTGTGTCCGACTAGACGTTATCTCGGACTCAGTGTGTCAATGCAGCAACCATTTTTTCCCGACCCATTGTGCCAAAAAAAACAAACAAACCCACCAATCCATTGTGTTCGAAACATCTCGTGGGACTTCTAAAAAATGAAGTATTTTCGTGATCCCAACATGATCTGACGTCCATCAACAATGTACCGACACTTTTGCATGTTACACTGTATTCTGTTCATTGTCCGTGGCAGGTGCGAAAGTTTTGTATGTGCTTCTTTTTGAAACAATATCAGCTGTCAAAATTCAATCAGAGAATTAGAGAGAGAGAGAGAAAGAGAGAAATATTTTCGAGAAAATCGAGCCATTCAACTTTAATACGTGAAAGAAACAACATTGCGCTCTTCATTGCGTCCAAGCAGCCGGTCGAATACACATACGCGGTTTATTGACCCAGTTTATCAGGGTCCATTACCATGGCGCTGCCAGCCCGCCCAATCCTGAGCTTTACGGCCCGGTAGAATCACGCGCCTGAAAGCGCCTGAAAGGGCGCCGTAAGCGTAGCATTCTGTGACAAGCAGTTGCCATGAAATTGGGCCCAAATTGATGTCATCACCACAATAAATCTTGGCTGCGCTAATTTGGGATACAGTTTATACCCGTGGGTTATATAAATGGCGCTTGCCCGATTACACAGAGCTGCTTTAACACAAAACGTAGCTAAACAAAATTATGGTGACCAGAATAAGGTTACCAGCCAAAAAACCATGTCAGATGTACCATCTGTCACTGGTATCCTGTTCATTTTTGCTGAGCAGGAAATTGTTAAGCAATATTTTCTGCTTAAAACCCCAGCTCAATTCATTGGTTAGAAGAAAAACATAAATGTTCACAGATTTACATATACCTTACATGGTATAAAGATAATGATGGTAGAAAACTTTCCTTGAAATATTTAAGCCTGAAGTGTTATCGTTTTTGAATGAAAAACGAAATTGAAATAAGATCCCAAATTAATTTTCGTCTCATGTGAGACCAAAATTCTGCCCAAGAATGCGCATAAAAATGCTGAATACATTTTTACTGTTTTTTCACAAATGAAACAATGAAATGAGCTGAAATTTTGTACAGGTTGGTTTTATTACATTTATCTTGATTTGTGCAAAGAATAGAAACATTTATATGTACTTTTACCAATGTTGAGCTGGGGCTTTAAAATAACCAATCTACATCCGAAGAGGACGGCTATCTCAATGTTCATTAGATCGAGGGCGGGGGGGGGGGGGGGAGGGGGAGTGCGCTTCTGTCGTCTCAGGAACGCGTTACTGGACGCCATTTCGGCCATTGTTATAGTTATGTCGTCACAACACCCAAGGCAGTTAGGGCAGACTGTGTTATAATAGCGTAACAGTCGCGGCTCATAACATCTTCAAGTATATTACACACGATCTGGATATACGACCTGGAGATGGTCTACATGCGCTCATTTCCACATTGTCAACTATTATGTTCAACACGAGCGTATCTCCCTGTCCCGGGGTAAACCAATCTACCCCCCCCCTCCACACACACACATACACACACGCACAGACACACCTCTTCCCTTCACCATAGCATTCCCCACCCAGGGGCATCAGGAACATACAATCCCTTTCCAAATGGCTCAGTGCGGAATATTACCAAACTCACAAAATGGGTTATTAATAGTAGGCCGAGGCACTGGCATGGCGACGGTCAGCTCTAGCTAAGGCTCATGTACCTCAGGGCGAGCAACGTGCAGTAAAGAGAGAATTTCTAAGTTGATTGCCGGCGATATCATCGCACCATGCTATTTTCTTTCAGGGCCGCTTCGGGTTTAAAGGGGATCGTGAAGTATTACCGACGCTCCGTGGCAAATCCTTTATGTTATTAACTGACCCGGAATCTGTCATAGTCCTCATATTAAACTCCGTACCTTCAAAGCAATAATGTTAACGGAGATTTGACTTATATTTTGGTTAACCGTGCGAAATATGATTTTATCTTTATCTTCATTTATTTGGTTCACATAATAATATCTTGTCATAATCCAGTATAGTAAACAACAATATAATTTATGCCTCTAAATGAAAATATGAAATGTGAACTTTAAAGAAGAACAATTAATTCAAATTAATCTCATCTTGTGGATGACGTTTTGGAGCCGGAAGTGCAGAGTAAGGAATACTCATGTACAGGCATGTATGCCACCCGTTTACATTGCACTTCCGGCTCAAAAAACGTCATCACTTACAAACAGGATAACGACGTAGATGAATTATTTACATTTCCGGTCACACCAAAAAATTAATTTCCCGTTACAAGTAATTCATTAAATTTTTAGCATGTATCTCCACAGCAATGAAGAATAAGATTAATCACGTATTGACCAAGAGAAGAGATCGAGATGCTAGCATCAACCTGTTTCTTCGTCTATGTCTTCAAATTAAACGGCAAGATCATGTTTTTTTTTTTTTGCTTTTTGAAGTTTGCAATTAATTGGGTGAACGTGTTTTTAAGAGATTCGCATTCCGTGTCGCTCATCAGTCAAACTTGATTCCCGAGGTGAAGGCAAATTAACATGCTCAAGTGGGAATTAATTGGAATGGAGACGAGGTGGTTTTTAAAAAGAGATAAATCTTGTCACATGCTTTTTTTTCTCTCCTATAGTATTGAGAAGAGGATAACCCACGCATAGGGAGGGTTGTTTTCTCTACACGAACTCCTTAAAGCACCAGCTCAATATTGGTAGGAAGAAAAACATAAATGTTCAAAGATTTACACATAACCTTACATGGTGAAAAGATAATGATGGTAGAAAACGTTCCTTGAATTATTTCTGCCTGACGTGTATATCCTTTTTGAATAATAAACGAAATAAGATCCAAACATTTACTTTCACCTCATGAGACCAAAACGCTGCCTGAGAATGCCCATAAAAAATGCTGAATGCTGAACGCATTTTTACCGTTTTCTCGCAAACAAAACGACGAAACGAGGCTGAAGTTGTCACAGCTTGGTTTTATTACAGATATCTTGATTTGTGCAAAGAATTGGATCAATTACAGACATGCACTTTATCATTGTTGGCCAGGGGCTTTAAAGACATATATATCAGAAAACAAGTTCAGAAATTGTAATTGTCCTCACGTTTCGACGCTAGCAGAGTCTTTTCCTTGTAACGTTTGAGAAAGACTAAGATGTCATACAATATTTAGCGTTTATACCATACGTCCTTTTGCTTGGTAAGCACTTTGCAACAGCTTATTTTATTTTTTAAATTAAAATATTTCTAAGTATCAATAATCTGATACATCACTGATTATAAAGTTCGTACCAGTGCTAATCCTCGGGAGAAATAGTTTCCCACGAAATGCCGATAAGTTTGAAAAAAAAAAATACCTTAAAGGCAGTATGGATAACAAATATTATTGTTTAGTTTCAGTCTGAAAACTGATTGTTTATGAAATTAATACTGGAACCCATTTTTCTGTGGAATATTTCCCTCTGAAATATTGTCATGTTCGAGAAAACTGTGTCTGAAAACCTGAAAAATAAACCGCAACAGTTGATTTCGGTTGTAACAATGGAAATTATGGACAATGTGTTTACATGCTGAAAAGTGTGCACGGTTTTTCACGGACTTACACGACGGATTGAGCCCAAATTTTCACAGGTATGTTTATTTCATGTACATATTGAATTAAACAAAGTAAGAACACTGCAGTTACAGCTTTACTAATCCTGTATAGTCCCTTTAAGACCCGTCTATAACCCGTGTTTCTTATTCCGATTGTCACAATCGATATAAGCCCAAAATGTGAAGGTGCAACAAATCCCTCACGAAACATACACAATTTTGTGCGTTGTTTTCATTTTAACGCGACCTACGACTTCGATGAAAATTTCGCAGTTTGTTTTCAAATGGTGTGTTCAATGAACACCGGTGAATGGAAATGAATATCTCCTCCCAAAAAAGACTGATGTTTATGTCCTTTACTGGAGAGAATTGTGTCACAATCATAGAACTTAAAGTAAACAAACTGTAGATACGAACACATGGCAACCATACGGAAAAAATCCACCCATCACACCCACCCATCACCCACGTTCATCATGAGAGCATTGATGCTGTAATTAAGACTGAAAGATTCACCGATTAGCTATCAAATATGTATGTGTGAGTGTGAATGTCGTATTAGCATTTCATATTAAAGGTGTCTACCCATGTACCGTAATAATGTGTTTGTGGACCCGCGGGATCTACATCTACATACACACTTTGAGTTGAACATTTTATGTATGTGTGTGCAACTGTAAATAAATCAAAGGTTTTGCCAGTTTTATACCCCATAAAAAATCCTGTGTCAAACTGCTTGTGTTTCTGGGGTTTAGCTGTGTTAAGGTAGCTTGCTACAAGTTAAACAGGTTTAGTGAATTACTAAATATTGATGTTTTTGTACACCTCATAAATTAGTATACAAATAGTCAGTTGGAAAAATCATGTTGTGCCTATCTGTATATTTTTACGTGATTTATTTCCAGAAGAACGAGTCTTCAGGAACGCCCACATAAATAGGTCACTTGCTGACATGGCTGGATTCCACCTGTGACGTCACATGCATTACATAATATATATTCACGAGTGATTGTTTTAATGGAAATGCACATAATTGCCAGTCCTCTGGCATACCCCGTCAGAGAACGATTGTCCTCTGGAACGGCTCATGAATATATTATGTAACGATGACGTCACAAAAGGGATTCCAGCAATGTCAGCAAGTGACCTATTTTTGTGGGCGTTCCTGAAGACTGTAATATTTTAAAGAAAATTAATCATGTAAAAATAAACAGGGAGACACAGACTGATTATGTTCCTACTAAATTGTTGTATAATAAATATAAGGTGTTACATAAAAACACCAACACTTAGTAATTCACTCAATCTGTAGGATTTAGTCAGCCCATCTTGTGCAAATTTAGATGCAAATTTGAGGCTGTAGGTTTGTGAGGAGTTTCTTTAGTTTTTGTAGGAATGTGTTCAGGTATATTTGTGTGTCCTGTACCGCTGTATATCATTACAAAGACTGTGTGAATAAATCAATATGCCTATCTCTTATTTAGAAGTGCCGTGCATCAGCAAAAAATTGAAGTGAATAACAAGCCCAGTCTTTTGGATTTGTGCTTATAGTATTCAGGCGTCAGATGTATAGAGCATATAATTTTAGAACCTAACTTTCTAAAGGTCATCTATTCATAATTAATAATTGATACATATTCCATTTCGTGATTGTGTGAAGGTATTGAATTATTGTGTGCTTATTTTGAAGACATCAATCTCCCCTTTGTAAAAAGAATATCAAAGCCCATTTTTTTTTAAAGGAATTGCGATTGTCACAACCGCAATCAAAATGAGGATCTTCAAATTATATTTTCTCGATGTTGACAGTATTTGAGCCAAAAACATTTCTATGGAAGATTGCTGCTGGTATGAGCTGGATAATTAGTAAGGTTTCAGACTGATACTAATAAATAGATGAATACCAATCCTGTATTCTACCTTTAACACCACAGTTTTTGCGGTGTAACAAATAAGATCATTAGAACTAGTTAAACTTCAAACTTGTCATAAAGATTTACCATTATGTGACTGTGTTCGGGTATATTACATCATTGTGTCCTAATTTGAAGACATCAAGCTCTCCATAGGTAAAAATATCATTTGAAAAATGTCACATAAATAACACAGTGTTCACTGGGTGGTCATACAGTAAAGTATTGATGTCACCACAGTGTGCAAACATGATTACCACTGTGTGGAAGCTTGGCACTGTGACTTGGCCCAAAGTGGAGACACAAGAAGATGACACTGTGACTCGGACCACTGTGGGCACACTGTCAAGAGACGACACTGTGACTTGGCCCACTGTGGACACACTGTCAAGAAGACGAAACTGTGACGTGGCCCACTGTGGACACACTGTCAAGAAGATGACACTGTGACTTGGCCCACTGTGGACACACTGTCAAGAAGACGACACTGTGACGTGGCCCACTGTGGACACACTGTCAAGAAGATGACACTGTGACTTGGCCCAAAGTGGAGACACAAGAAGATGACACTGTGACTCGGCCCACTGTGGGCACACTGTCAAGAGACGACACTGTGACTTGGCCCACTGTGGACACATTGTCAAGAGACGACACTGTGACTTGGCCCACTGTGGACACACTGTCAAGAGATGACACTGTGACTTGGCCCACTGTGGACACACTGTCAAGAAGACGACACTGTGACTTGGCCCACTGTGGACACACTGTCAAGAAGATGACACTGTGACTTGGCCCTCTGTGGACACACTGTCAAGAAGATGACACTGTGACTTGGCTCACTGTGGACACATTGTCAAGAGGTGACACTGTGACTTGGTCCACTTTGGACACACTGTCACGAGATGACACAGTATAGTCTAGTTTACAAATTCGCTGTGTTACCCCACTAGGGGCACATAGTTGTCTGTGAACACTGTGTAGATTCACAATCTGAAAAACACTTTGACATTTTTTTTCTGATACGGCGTCAACAAATCACATGTATAAAGCAAACATTTCCAGGGGTCTGTTAAGGTCGTAGACGTTTGAGGTTAAACACATTTTGAGGTCAAAAACTACAAGAGCAAGATATTATGTGATTTGTGCTACCGGGTATCAAATTCGTGTGTGTTGATTTTGAAGACATCATTCATTCGTATGTAAAAAAACTTCCGCAGGTCATCATAACACATATTTTTAATAAACACTTCTGTTTGACATATGCAGGCTTTTATGCGTTGAGGTATTAAACTAGATCGACAACTCTAAATGTCAGCTCTTTATACGGGTATTCCATTGCATGAACGGTTCATATAGGCCTATTATATGATATACTGTGCATTTTTAGTGCTTATAAATTGGCGCCACGTGGCAGTTTCTGGTTATAAATTTGAATTATTATGAATGTGGATTGTATATAATATAGGTCAATGTTTGAATGTAAAATATGTCAACCTAAAGTGCATTGTGTTATCCCGGTGTAGCGTATAAGTCCTGTATAAAAATAATACTACACAAGATTTGTCAGCTTTTTGGGTTAAACGGTATTTTTATAGTTTTGATTAAAGAGAAAAAAAAAGAAAGGAAAAAAAAAACAAACATAAATGTTAACCGGTTCCCGTGGTGTGTTATAGAACAATCCCGTAGCTGTGAAGCAATATTAAGCCATAAATTTCCTCCACAGCTTTACTCACTGCCCGAAGCCAGACCAAGCCTATGGGCTGTGGCAATGGATCAATATCTCTGCAGCTAGACCAATATCAAATGTCCGTCTTTTTCTGTTTGCTTTTTGTTTTACTCAGGTACAGGCATGAGACGCGGCCAGCAAGCGTGTTACGCGTAGTAGCTAGACTACATACCCGACCACGGCCTTAGGTCGTCCGCTACTGCTACTGCGGCAGTAGAATGCCTCTCGACTGCACCCGATGATGTTCTTGATGTATGTGGGTGGCATAGAAGGAAAATGCCTCACAACGGGGCTATAGTTTCAAAGCAAATAACTCACAACGCGTTCGCCTATCCCACCCCCCCCCCGTCTTTCCCTGATCTGACCGTCTCGGCCTTAAAACGCAGTACAGCTGTCTCCTTCTTTATGGATTTTATTCACGGCGCACACGTCGCTGAATGCATGTGAAAATATGGCTTGGATTTCGGCATTCAATTTCTCCACACACGTCAACAGACAAAGTTGATGCGCAGAGATTTCGATTTTGGTTGATGCGGCTACAAAAGGGTGTTCCTTGTTATTGCCGTCGAATGGGGTGGAGGGGGGGGGGGGGTTGGTCATGCTACGCAGGAGAAAGAACGACAACGGGTGTTCTCGTACAATGGCCAGATCAATTGCAGAAACGAACTAAACCACCAAGATTTGCTTAATCATCGCGTTAGAGTACACCAGCCATAATTAATCTCTTTTTGTACGCATTTTACCTCACAGAAATCATGATTCATTAAGAATACGATATCAAAACACGCTCTCCTGTTCACAGTGCCTCAGACAATCATCAATAAGGTTTTCAACGTGCGGCCTTTGTTATCATCAATCGTAAATCCCATGCGATTGTGCGCATACGCGGGATAAATGGAATCGCCTGTCCAAAACAGTGAGAGTCGCTGCAGCATCGCCTGGCACGTCATTTCGTTACGGTGGGTGATAGGAGCAAGGTGGTTCGTACTCAGCGCACGCACACACAGAGTGGGACATACCTGAAGCGGATGTGAAATAGCTCGAGTGCTCCATGATTCTGCTCCAAAGAGTCTTCCGAGATGAAAACACGGGTTTGGTGTGGGAGCTCAAGGTGATGCATGGCATACACGCTCGTTAGTGGGTAGTGTACACCCCCCCCTTCACGTGACATTGAACCCCGTTTGTCTCCATTAAGATTCCTTGTTATTTACTCTTCTTGCTCTTCACGCGTCACCATCACCACCTTCATCATTATCTCCACCGGGTGCATCATCACCAACACGTTTGGCTTCATCTTCCCACTCCAGTGTCTGTTACTGACTGCATGAATGCCGCTGCTGCAGGACTGTCACCGTCCCCCATGACACCACAAATGTCCCTTGAGTCGCTCTGTGAGCTGTTTGAGCAGCTGTCTTTTGACATGGACCAGCTGGATGTCGTGGTACTAGGAGCACCTTCCGTGGGTAAGACGGCTCTCATTGAACAATACTGCCGGTGTCATTTTATACAGAAACACCGCCCCACCACCAGTGCCTGCGTCTACACCACGGCCGTCGTGGCCAACGACCAACTGGTAGAGATGAACCTAATTGACATCCCGGTCATACCCTTCTCTCCGCTGGATGACCGGGCTGGCGAGGCCGGCAACGGCCCCTCTTGGGAAGACCTACAGTCGTACGCTATGGCCATAGGGACCGCATCGGCGCTTATCTTCATCTATGACATCACGTCCCAAGAAAGTTTTCAGTACATCAAGGATCTGCGGGAACAGATCCTAGACTGCTCCGAGGCTGAGGGTGGATTCGATATACCGATGATCGTGGCAGGGAATAAGCAGGATTTACAAATGCTTTCACATCTGCCACGGAGGCATATATCACAGATTGTCAAGAAGACATGGAAGTGTCCGTACGTGGAATGTTCCGCCAAATACAACTGGCATGTAGGATCGCTATTTAACGAGGCAATTAGAGTAATTACCATGGGAACCAGTAACCGAGAAGGACAGACGAGATCTCGCAGAATACCGCTACGTGCCTGGAAACAATGTTCGTGTGCCATCATGTGATCTCCAGCTTATGTAGGTCTATACTACAGCGCCATTCAGTTCAATAGTTATTGTGAACTGAGGGATGGTACAACATTGTGCTCAAAACTTTCATTTCATTGCAATATACTCAACCGGTAAAGTATCCCATATACCATCGTACTATTAAAACAAAGTCTGTGCTTAAAGATATCCAGAAGAACACTATATAATATTTTAGATGTTTTCTTGTATCGATGTAAGTGTAACCGTCTAAAGAACACAACAGACCTTCTTTGAAATTCACTGAATAATAATAATAACAGCTTTTGTTTTATTGATGGTAGTCGTGTCACTGCGAAGATGATTTTCAATAGGCCATCCTAGAACAGAATGATGGATGCACTAAAGCAAGCTTGCCAAATGGTATCATTTTTTTTTAGTGAATACATTTACACTGTATGATACAGTTCTACCATACACAATCCAGACTGCAGTTGACTGTTTCTGAAAGTTTGGTCAACTTACTGGCAACAGTTATCATGGAAAATTTCATGTTTCATGGGTTGTGAACGAACTAATTTAATTTTTTACACTGTGACGGAACAACATTTGGGGATATTAGGCAATGTACGGCCTATTTATCATAAAAAGGGGCTTTAAATTCAAATTCAGTTTTGTGATTCCATTGGATAGAGGCCTTATGAAAATGGACGAAATATTGCAATTTTCTTTTGTATTTGATGACCCTTCCAGTGTGAAGTTTGTCAATGTCCAAAAACATTCAATACCGTCATATTTCAAATGTATATTGGTTGGCATTTTGTTAATCATTTTTGGTCAAAACTAAAGTCTACAAATGTACGATCCATTTTTATGAACATTTTGTGGACAGTGTTTAAGTTATAACGTTGTACCCTCCCTTAGTAAACGTAAACCAAAACCCGTCGCAATAACACGTTCTATAATTATCATGTCGATGACAACCACCACCCCTGGGAATTGTAGCCCATTTCAACGTTGTATGTCGTCCATATCGTGAAAACTTACACTGGATGTGAGGAAAGTGCCAACCTTGCTGTTAAACGTGCCTTCGTTTTCTTACAAGGTCGAGATTTATGGCCGAGAAGCTTCCCGCGGCTGGTGAGTTCAGTAGCAGCAGGTGTTGGTGCGGCCACGCATAATGTTCCAACACTTCCACTACACAATTAATCTATATATATGTATATCTTATATATATCAGTCGAGAAAATTCCTGTCATAAGATATGATTATAGCATTCCTATAGGAAACTCCTCAGAAATTCATGTATTTACAGCCTTTTTTTGGTCAAAGATGGCGAGGACTTTTCTACCTCGATAGTCTTAAGACAAGAAACTGAAATGAATGTATTTAACTGATATGGCTTTACAATAATTGTGCAGACTGTGATAGTTTTATAACCTCTCACCGTTATCACGATCTAAAACAAGTTAAAGCTTTGAGGAACGTGGTTAATATAAAGTGAAAACACCTCGATTTTGTTTCTGCTCATGTTTTGTTTCTGTGCATGATACACAGTTGTCATAGAAGGTTTCATGGATAAGTTTCGCACTCTGTCTCCATAGTCAATTTCCCAAAACAAGTGATCTTTTTTTAACACGAACTGAAATCAGGTCAAACGTTTGACGAACATAACGAGCTAAAATCAGTTAGGCCTAAACGTTTGAGGAACATAAAGAACTAAAATCAGTCAAACGATTAACGAACACAACGAGCTAAAATCAGTAAAACGTTTGAGGAACATAAAGAGCTGAAATCAGCAAAAAGTTCGAGGTTCACAACGAGCTAAAAAAATCAGTTAAACGGTTGCGGAACGTAATGATCTAGAATCAGTTCAACGGTTGAGGAACAAAACAAGTTAAAACCAGTTAAAAGTTTGAGGAACATAACTAGCTGAAAGCAGATGTACTGTTGTACGTTTGGATAGAATAACAAGATAAAATCACTTAAACGTTTGAACGAGCCTAAACAAGTTTAACGTTTAAACGAGCTAAAATCCGTTAAATGTTTGAACGAGCTAAAATCAGATAAACGTTTGAGGAACATAGTGATCATTATTTACCCTGACCAATTCTTGTTTGTTTACAGGCTTTGTATTTTGACTGTATAACGATAAATAATACTGTAACATTTCACGGAAACGTTTCTATATCCATATATCCAGAACGTTTCTTGAATTCCAAACCGTGGCTTTAAAGAATTCTTCCCACGAATGCACCGTGTTTGTCATCCACCTCATGGCCCTCGGGCCCCGCATTAATTTCATCAATTTATCGATACATCACTCTCTGAGGATTCAATTCAGCAGAAAAAATGATGAAATTATCTTATTATTTCATTTTGTTATAAAACGTTTAGATGTGCCCATCTGGAAGCAATTATTAAATCACAATTCTGGCCTAAAACAACTGAACATCATCTTGAAGAATTTCAGTGCTGTCTGTGATTTAGAACTATCTCTAAAGCTGAGTACGTAACCGTGTACATATTTTGTATTATTTTAAACTGATATATGTCTCTGTATATAATACATACTTATATTTATATATTTGTATTTACAATTGGTAACTTTAAGGATATGGTATTGTGTAGATTGAATACATTTAATAAGGTGAGACTTGTAGCTACTGGACGCTGAGTAGTAAAAACAAAATGTTTTCAATCATTTTTATTCATGGCATAATGAAAAAATAACCACCAAGTATAGATCCCGAACAAGATATCCTGGGCTCGATTTCACAAAGAGCAGAGATTGACCTAAAGATGTGTGTCAATCTTATTTGCTGATTATCTGTGAGTTAAATTGTCACACTACAAATCAGCCTGTCATCATTGAAAGCTCATCTTTAAGATGAATCGTGGTGCTTTGTCAAATCGAGCCCAGTGTTCGATTTCACAAAGAACTATAAGATTCATCCTTTTTTTGGACGAGTTGTCAATATCACCGTAAAGTGTACTGGGAAATCACACTTTGCTTAGCAATTGAGATTGATACACATCTTGAAATCAATCTTAGCTCTTTGTGAAATCGAGACCTGTCCTGTCTAGATTGACAGTTTGGCTGATATGAGATTAATTTTTTATAACAAATGACATAATTATATTAGGATGTTACTCTGCATCATGAATAGTCAAAACGCAACAAAAACTCAACTGGAATTTTCCTTGCAATCTGCTTCACGAAAAGGGATGAGCTTGCATACCGAATTGATCTTGATTATGAACTGGAATATGGTCATAAGCCGGATCAGGAAGAATTACAAATCAGATTGGAGAAGTTAAGAACTGTATAGGCGGATTAGACAGGATTATAGACTAGATTGGAACGAGTTAAATCTAGATTTGGAGAGGATCCGTTATAGGATAAAAAGATGTATTATGGATTCGAAATGATTCAAGACGGGATTAAATAGTATCTATAAATCAAATGAAATACTCTCCACAATATTTCAGTTATAAGATAAACTAAGAAAGGCATGAGTCAGTAAGACTATCCAATTTATTTGCAGTTTATTTCAGAATGTCTTTCCCAGGGGGTGAGATCCTAGCTAGCTTTTGTATAGTCACCCATGTTACGTTTCACCAACCTTTCTACATACACGGAACCCTGGCTGCACTGAAAATTAAGTATGCTCCACTAATTCTTGATATATTATTCCCATTGCATTCAGTCAGACCGTGTTCGCATCACACTGTGTGGCTGATCCACTGCGAGAGAAGTGGGGGGAAAAAAACCTGAATTTAAAATCATGGCTCCAGGACTAAATCTTGCATGTAAATCTCGACAACTCTGTTCCAGTTTGCATTGTAATATTGAATATCCGTCTGACCGGATTGCACATCATCGCTCAATGTCGGCTTTGCAAAATAATGTTGATCATTCCGTCTTTCGGGTTGTGGATCTGTTTTGTCCTTTTGACAGAGCCTCAGATAATTAACTTGACCTATTTACTAAAATACATCTGTCTAAGACATAGATCTAGCAGTTTGAGAAACACAATTGTAAGGCCCTGAGCACTTTCAACACAGTGCCCGGGCATTTATTCATCACTGTAGAAACTGAACGCTGTGACTTGGCCCACTGTGGACACACTGTCGCGAGATGACACTGTGACTTGGCCCACTGTGGACACACTGTCAAGAGCTGACATTGTGACTTGGCCCACTGTGGACACACTGTCAAGAAGATGACACTGTGACTTGGCCCACGGTGGACACACTGTCAAGAAGATTACACTGTGACTTGGCTCACTGTGGACACACTGTCAAGAAGATGACACTGTGACTTGGCTCACTGTGGACACACTGTCAAGAAGATGACACTGTGACTTGGCCCACTGTGGACTGTCAAGAGATGACACTGTGACTTGGCCCACTGTGGACACACTGTCAAGAGATGACACTGTGACTTGGCCCACTGTGGACACACTGCCAAGAGATGACACTGTGACTCGGCCCACTGTGGACACACTGTCAAGAAGATGGCACTGTGACTTGGCCCACTGTGGACACACTGTCAAGAAGATGACACTGTGACTTGGCCCACTCTGGACACACTGTCAAGAAGATGACACTGTGACTTGGCCCTCTGTAGACACACTGTCAAGAGATGACACGGTGACTTGGCCCACTGTGGACACACTGTCAAGAAGATGACACTGTGACTTGGTTCACTGTGGACACGCTGTCAAGAAGATGACACTGTGACTTGGCCCACGGTGGACACACTGCCAAGAGATGACACTGTGACTTGGCCCACTGTGGACACACTGTCAAGAGATGACACTGTGACTTGGCCCACTGTGGACACACTGTCAAAAAGATGACACTGTGACTTGGCTCACTGTGGACACACTGTCAAGAAGATGACACTGTGACTTTGGCCTCTGTGGACACACTGTCAAGAAGATGACACTATGACTTGGCCCACTATGGACACACTGCCAAGAGATGACACTGTGACCTCGCCCACTGTGGTCACAATTGTCAAGAAGATGACACTGTGGTCTGGTTCCAAATTGAAGTAGAGGAACAAAGCTGTCTTTTGTGATCACAGTGTGAATGTGAAAAAAAATAAAGCAAAAAAAAAACAAAACAAAACAAAACTGTGACTTTTTTCAAAAGGATATTCTATCATTCGTTTTCGGAAAGATTAAATTCATTTCCACATTTTCATTCTTTTGTTTTCATTTCATAAACACACAAACCAACCGAAAAGACAATTTTATCGAATTTGGTGATCTCATTTAAGTGACTGAAAATGTTAATAGTTTTTTATTTGGTTAATTTTTTTTATTGTGGCAATCGATATAATGCTATTTTCTGATAGTTCACTTGTGGTATGAGCTTTATAATCAGCGAGATTTAAATTTGTTTTTTGTTTCCCTTGTTTATCAAATCCTGCACGTTCTCCCTTTAAATAATTTTTTTTACTGTTACTTTGTCTTGAAACTGTAAAAAAAAATGTAATTATAACCCCAATAGGCATCTTAAAATGAAATCATACATTCTAAACAATTTCTTGTAATAGTTGCTTTAATAATTTTAAAGGAGTTAGGTCTCTCCAACACATGATAGTGTCATACGGGTTTTCCCGGTCATTTTTCGTCATAACAGTAGCCCCCTTTTCACTGCAATGCAGTCGTTTTAAAGCGATTTTTTGTCTCTCCAGTTGAAACCGTCATTCAATTTAGCTTCGAGGCATGCAAATTTATAAAGCATTATAATTCAATTCAACTTACACCAGCATTCTTTTTAGACTTTCGAAATCTGCATTCAATTGAGCAGAATAGGCGCAACTATATAGAGATTTCTGCTAAGAGCTGCTGGTATTGTTTGAATGCTGACCAAGCGGATGTTCAATTCACTCACATTTATTTCAATGCTGACCTTAATAAAGTACTTTGCTAACATGATAATGTATATTATCAGTCATCCAGTAGTAGTAGATGGTAGGTTAATTAAATCAAATACTGAAACTTACTTAGTAGCAACTTGCGACGTTGCGACCGAAACCATCGGACTTCCTCAGGCAACTGGTAGACGACTAGGAATTTCTTGAATGGCCCGGTCCCATGCATGTAATAAGTTGAAGGGGTAACCCCTCTTTCTTGTTCAGCGATGGTTGTTCAATTCTTTCCCAGATGGCTTCCTTGATGCCTCTTTTGTGCCTCTGCCTAGTCGTCTATCACGTGACCAGCCCACCGGGTCACCAGTTGCCTGACGAAGTCCGATGGTTTCGGACGCAACGTCGCTACTACAGTAAGTAGTACAAGTTGATACTAAGTAAGTTCCAGTGTTTGATATAATTAATCTATCATTTACATTGCTAATAGTTCACTGTATACAGACAAAATTATCAATACACATCGTTAAATTAGAATATATATAATATACAGCTAAGCAGTAGAATTACGCTAAACAACTTAATTATTCAACAATCGAGCATAATTACAAAGGACAACATCTAGGTATGTTGGGTGAAACAGAAGCTTTTGTACCCCGACCTATGAATAGACAAGGACAAGGATAAAACAAACATTATAAATACAGGTATGAGATAAGACTAGATCACAGTCATATTATTCGTATCATCCTAGAACATGTTTTTGAGTCACGTCTTGATTGAAATTAATTGAATGGTTGTCTTTGCAAATCGCAGGACACAAAAGAACACTTGCTTACACATTCAGTGAGACTGAAGGACTGTTTTGAAGAGCTTGAAATTTCGCACGAAAAAGAAGAACAACCCAGCGTTTAAATTGGCTGCTTGTTTGCCAAGATTGACCGGGGAAAGTTTTACTGACAATGTTGCACCCTGAACCGAGAGCCCTATATGTTTTGCATTCAAGTACTTGATCTCTGTGAACTAGATGTGGCAGCATTTTACAAAAATGATTTCCAATTTTTTTCAAAGTTGTAATCTGATAAAAAAAAGGAAAAGATACACAACATTGCCACACAGTTTATATTTGGTGAAGATTGTGCATTTCTTGAGTCAGTCATCTTATGTCTTATTCCCCGACTACAAAGGCTTGTGTCAGAATGCAGTTTTTTTTTTATTATGGCAACCTGCTATATTTGTGTCTGCTTTGTGATGCGACCTGACGTGAGCAGTACATAACAAAGATCAGTCGGGCAAATAACCCCACTTGGAAATGTCATCGACTGTTTTTTGTTGATAATCACGAAAGAGCTTCAGACGAACGAAACAGTGCTGTTTAACTGTCGGTCTTTTTCACCGATGCACGGAGCGAGTTAGACACTTTCGAAAGCACGGGTCACGGCTCCGTAAGTTATTTTAAAAACGTGTGATTTCGGTACGGGCTTCAGGCCGGAGTCCAAGCCAAAACCGTGACTTCGAAAAGGTCCTATGCTATAAACTTGAGGAGAATTTTCATACCATTATTTGAGGGGCAAGTACACGGCACACCACGTTTGGATTTATTTGAAATCATAAAATTGTCCAAAAACAGATTTACCATTTTCTATACACAGCTTTATGAGCAGCTGAGCACAACAAAATTATGCTTACCAGAATAAGGTTACCAGCCAAAATACCATGTCACATGTACAATTTGTGACTGGTATCCTGTTCATTTTTGCTCAGCAGAAAATGTTTAAGCAATATTTTCTGCTTAAGCAGCTCTATGAAATTAGGCCCTGGTCCCTAATTCATAAAGCTGTTTAACACCAAAAATTGCTTAGCACGGGCAAATCTTGCTTAGCAGAAACAGGCTACCAGTCAAAATCAGTGTAAAATGTTCCCTGCTAATTTTTGCTTATCACAATATATCTACTTCATGAAATTATGCCTCGGCCTGCCGGGCCAAATTTCATAGAGCTGCTTTAAGCACAACACCTAGCTACACAAGAAAATTATGCTGACCAGATTAAGGTTACCAATCAAAATACCATACCACATGTGACTGGTACCCTGCTTGTTTTTGCTAAGCAATATTTTCTGCTTAAGCAACTCTATGAAATTGGGCCCAAGTTGCCAGTGAGGCTTTAGAGAGTTATTTCCTACTTACTGGAGGAGACTGTAACAAATGTTGTAACAATCTCAAGATGAGCTACACTCAGTAATATATATTATTTATTCATTTTTCAGTAACATCGGTCGATTTTTCATTTCAAAAAAGAGATGGTGGAGCTACATTTGAAACGTTTGTAGTGATGAAGCATGCTTGATTTTCTGGGTGTCAATATAATTCGTTCCCATCCTCCAGCTTCCAACACACCATTCAACCAACCTGTAAAAAATTCGAAAAAAAGTTTTCGAAAAAACACTGAACAGCGGTGTATGTTTTTTTGTTTTTTTCTTTCTTCAATTTTTCGCAATTGGAAAATTGTAATAAAAATCCGGGTTAGTTGGAGGACATTCCTCTCGCACATGGCAGTATTTCAGACGGCAATATTTTTTTCTAGCCAGATGGTACTAAGTTTCTTAAAAAAAAAAATCTTAGCTGTCAGACTGAAAAAAAAAATCAATTTTTAGATTTTCGATCAATACCGGTACTAATCGTACTTTAAAACGAAAAATGATTTGCGGCCAATACACTGCCAAAAAGTCACGCGTTTCGTCTAACAATTTTTGAAATGAAACAGTTTTTATTACATCTTCGTGTTTTTACAGCTTGGCGTATACTCTGGGTTCATTTTGTCACTTTTTCTCCTTCTCCTTAGAGGGTCTGATGTTAACTACAGCTGACACTTCAATTCTAAGCCTTTACACACGATATTGTTTACTATGTCGAAGCGTGTAGACAGCCAATATTTAGTCCCCGCTCCCCTTGTTTTTTAAAATTTATTAAGGGAATCCGAAATAAGACTACTTTCGCATTAATCAACGTACCTCAGTGTCGCATGTTGAGCTGAATTTATGTCCAATTTCCTTTATTGGTTATTCTTTCACTGAACGCAGTTCGGAGAGAGTCTACTTGGGGCCCGGCTAGCTTCTCTGAATCTGACACTTTACATTAATGTGAAGACAGACTACTTGTACGGGCACATTTCATGAAAATGATAATAATACCATTGTAATTAATAATAATAATAATAATAATAATAATAATAATAATAATAATACAGTGTTTGTATGGGGAAAATAGCTGGATTCCAGAAAGGTAAACAATTACCACAAGTGAACATTCACAGAGTTTGACACGTTGGCGCTAGAACTGTAGATTTTGGCTAAATTTAGATGTGCAGGAAAAACCATCTTGCTATTATTTACCTCCACTTCGATCTCAGACGTTCATTTCACATACTTTGCATCTCCTGCTATTGTACTCAATGTAAATGCTTAGATAAATTAGATGCTTTAAAGATAATTGCCCGATTTTGTAGCCAAATTGATGGTTAAAAAAAATAAATAAATAAAAAATAAAAAATTAGATTATTTTATTCGTTTAGTTGAGAAAGTTCTGAACTTTCATTTGACACTAAACGAAAAAATCTGTCAAGAACTGAAAGAAAAGTTATACATGAGAAATCTATTAGGACCAGACATTATCCCACGTTAACGGGGAAACCATAGGCAATTTGCTGACAAGAATGTCGTGCATTGTGCGTGGCACACACGAAAGTCTTCTACACTGTTTCGTTTTGAAGCAGCATCATCTGTCAACATTTGTTCGGAGAGGTTTTCCACGGTGTCTTTTGGTGGAGAGCTGGATCATGCAACTTTAAAGACAGAGTATTGTACTGCAGATTAGCGAGAAAAAAACAAATTGGCTAGTTTATCTGAACGGTCACTAAAGTTCATATCAATACCAATCCTCGGGAGAAGCTTGTGGCTGAAATACTGCTTA
>OU452226.1:24831127-24873373 GCA_911728455.2 Marthasterias glacialis
TAAGCTTGTCGACATCATTAATACACTTTACATAAATCAAAATATATTTTTGATTGAACGAAAATAATCTTTAATGAGTTGAAAGGTATAGGTCTACTTTGCGTATTTGGCTTTTTTGTCAAGATTGTAATAATTTACCATAAACACAAGACGCAACCAACCTTCGAAAACCTCATAGGAGTTTTTGAGAATCATCATTCTACGGTTTATGTTTTTTTTTATTTTTTTATTTTGAGAATCATCATTCTACGGTTTATGTTTTGTCAGGGATTTTGTGAAAGTTCGCAGTGTTTAATTCGATATGGCATATCGAAATAAGAACAGCTGCCAGAGGAAATTCTTCCTCGCTGCTCGGCACTTGGTGCTGGTATCAAGTCCATACAGAAAATTGGGTTTGAAATTCAAAGGTTTTCAAATGTTTATTCGTCGATCATACCTATAAAGGTAAAATATAGGATTTGTAAAGCTGACAGTGCAGTGTTCTTCTTTTGTGTGATTCAATATATGCATGAAAGAAAAACTGTGAAAATTTGGGCTCAAACCGATATCCCAGTCAGGAGAAAATAGTGAAAACTGTTCAGCATGTAAACAAATAATTGTCCTTAATTTTGATTGTTACGACCGAAATTAAAATCAGGGTCTTCAAATTGTATTTTCTCGACAAAGACAATATTTCAGACAAAAATATTTCTATGGAAGATTGGTACTGGTATGAACTTCATAGTCAGTAAGCTTTCAGACTGTTACTGTTAAATACAAATGTTGATACAATACTGTATTTTACCTTTAAGTTTGTGAGAGTTTTTCGAAAATTGATTACTCCTCGAACACTGGCAAAACATACACACCTTTAAAAGTCAGATCAATAAGTTATGTTTGAAGCTCTGCATGGTGTAGATACCAGTAAACTTGCGGGTACAACCATGTGTAAACCTCCTGAAGACGGGCAGAGTACACTGTTCAAAACGTCGAGACCATACCAACGGCTCTGTTCTCACCTAACACTCAGCCCAATAGAGATTTACATATGGTTGTAACATAATAGATACTTCATAAGTCAGGTCAATGTTTCTACACCATTAGACGTCCTGTGACCATTCTCTTATTAGACGATCAGAATAAATGTTGACGCAGGATCGATGCTGGAATATACTTTTAATGTAGGTCTCACGGCGGAGGCTCTCACTGTTCTCGACTCGAAGTTTCAATGGTTTAAAAAATGTTGAAGCAGAGCACATTCTTACTGAAAGTCTAACCATAATAAGTGATTATTTCATGTTTAATTAATGAGACGTTTGAAGAATTCTACAACCTGAAATATGTTTGAATGATTTAAGAAATGGGGGTTGTACTAAACACATTCTGTACCCTATCCAGTACTTCCTGTCATTGATCAGAAATGTATATAAGGTATAGCTCCTGTGAAGTAACCTCACACACCTCTCCATTGTAATGAATAAGAAGAATGGCGTAACCGGAGGGGAGGGGGACGGGGGTAGCTCAGAATCTCTGTCCCCTCTAGCCCCCCCCCCCCCCCCATCAGATGAGATCGAAAAAATACACAAATGAATGGTTCAATACATTTCATAGCCCCCAGTTATGTCTTTGTCCCCGCTTGCCCCCAAATGAAAGTGCCTTGTTACGACACCAAACAATAAATTGCTTGTGAGGTATATATAACCAGAGTGTTGTCGTGCATTAATAGACAAACACTTCTATCACTAATATGAATAGTTTCCATTAGTACACAAGGTGTCGCCTGATGATAGTACTAGAAGAAACGTATCTATTTATGGTTAAATTGATAAGTGATATTTAAGTGTCAGTCAGAGCAACCCAAGCATTTGGTTAGGTAGCTCGATCGACGAAGGCGCAATAATCGCGCTTAATATTAGACACAAAGTGTTTGCACAAAGCACAATGCATCTCGTTTGTAGGGTCGTAACTTTAGTTATTTAAGGCGATTAATGATTGAAAATGTTCAGTGCAAAGATTAGGTACAAAGTTTTCAATGGTGCGCTGGCGTTTATGTCATGGTTCCCTGTGTACAATAGCAGTCACAAACAATACTTTTGTCATTAGTCAGACTTAGGGGACCAGACTTAACCCAGCCTTCCATTTTTTGTATACTGTTGAAATGTTTGCCTTTAGATTTTTTGAATATATTTATATTTTGTTGGCAAACTGAACCTTTTTGCTCTAGCCTTCTCCACATTGTCATTTTATTGTTCTTTTCTGTCTTGTTTGTACCCTGACAGCTTTACTTGTATGTTGCTTTGTCTTTTTTTTGTACATATAAATGTGACTAGTGTATACAAACAAAACAAGAATAACAACAATAATAACCACTAAAACAAAGCAATAGCTCGGCAAGTTCGACAATAAACATTTAGTGGTTAGGCCTTCACTCTAAAAAAAAAAACCCGGTTCAGAATTGACCCGAATTCAGGGTGCCAGGGGGCCTGACACATTTTGGGTCAGGCTGACCCGTAAACTTGTAAAACAAATAAATCGATTTTAAACTCTGATTCTGCGTCAGTTTGACCCATTTCTTGGTGATTTTGACACAAATTCCGGGTCATACTGACTCAGGAATGGGTCAGGCCCCATGGCACACGGAATCCGGATCAATTCTGACCCGGGAGGTTTTAGAGTGGTTTCCTCTCTTAAAGGTTCTAGAGTAAAATTCACTCTAATCGATTGAAACTCGGTACAAATCATCTGCAGTTTGTCACTAGTTTCAATCTATTAGAGTGATTTCAATCTAAAACATTAAAGCCCTCCGAGAAGAGGCCAAAATGTGTTTTTCTTCCTTTATATCATAATACATATATAGGAGAATATTTCCTTGTCTTAGGAATTTTTTTCTGACACTTAAAAAAAAACCTACGTGAAAAAAAGACCAAATCACAATTACCGTGATTATGAAAAACAAAGGTCACAAATGAGTCACCGCTGGATTAGTGTGACGTCATACGTGAGACTGACTACGTCTGGTTTCTGCGCTCCCATAATTCGAACGCGATATACCTCTAGTACGAGCACTGAAGCTGAGCCGGCCTCATGTCTGTTTACGTGCACTTTGAAGCGGAAAAGTATCATGTCGTCCTCAGATTCAGACACCTCTAATGGCGGAAGTTGGGAGGAACATTACATAAATTCGGACAGTTTTTCAGAACGTGACGACCCAGACTCTGGAGATTCATCAGAGGAAAGTGATGACCTTCAGGCCGACGAGGAAGTAGAAGTTGTAGAGAGTCAAAGCTAGCATAGGTATTAGGAATCGTCATCATCGAAAAACAGAGAAAGATTAATTTCAATCTGGGAGAAAACTCACTAAAATACCAATAATCCATAAGCACTAAAACGTCTGATATACTGTCGTTTGAAGATGACCTCTCCACCTACCCCACCCCAAAGAAAAAAGCAGAGGAAAAAAAGTCACCTTTGCAAGTCTAGGACGAGATTCAAAGTCCCAGACAAAATAGTTGTTTAATACGCAACCACCTTATGTTATGACATTTTTACCGGTTGGTTCTCCATCCACGACGTGTTAAACTTTATTGACAAGTCGATAATGGACATAATTGTGCTCTCTCACAACAACCAATGATGTATTTTTCTTTCTCTACAGCCCCCTTTGTTTTTACAGGCCTGATCCATAGAACCATCTTAGCTTTCATTCTTGTCTACGTTTCCATGGTTTCAACATCACAAAGGAGGAGGAGAGCTCAACCATCGTCTTCCCTGATAACATCTTCAATTTCTTTTGGGGTTTCATTTTAATAACTTGGCTGACTATCGATAGGGCTTATAAAAAAAACACCTCAAAACCAAGAGGTATTCGTGCAGTTGCACGAACACCTAAAAACATCCTTTCCAAAATAATCTAACAAACAAACACACACAATTTCAACACACATCCCGGGAGCCACAATATTGCGGATAAACACACAGAAGTACAGATTAATGGTAAATAGCCCACAGGAAGAAGAAAAGGATCAGTTTCAATCTGAAAGCACAATGATTTCAAAGTTCATACCTCTGATAAATATTAAGGTCTGAAGCATTTTCAAATTTTAGGAAAATAGCATTTAAAGACACCCCAAACTCACTTTTTATTGCTTATAACGATTGCAGGATTACTAATTTGTTTACATTTCTTTATGCAATTCGCCCATCACAAGGACCAAAAGGCCACTCGCGGTGTGGCCTATTTGAAGGGATTAAAACCTGCCCCAAAGTCTCTTTACAGCACAGCTAAAAACAGGGAAGTGGTAAATGAATCCGTTGCGAGACAAACAAAACAGCCTCTTCCCCTGTTTGAAGCAATGCCTTGCTTAAGGACACAAGTGTCATGACCGGGATTCGAACCCACATCCTGATGACCTATAGCCCCAAGAACTAGAGTCCGATGCACTATTAAAGCCGCTCGGCCACGACATGCTACAAGCTCGTAATGAAAATCCCATACGACATATTATCACAACCTGGTTTTCGTTGACCGCCAAATTTGATGGAGGAGTATTTCATTGGTCGGTTTTAATGAAACTAGAAAATGAAAAGCAGTGGCGTGACTAAGGGGGGGGGGGGGGGCACGTGCCAACTGATGTCCATGCCCCCGGGTGCCCCCATTTGAAATCTGGACTTTTGAGATTAAAATTACCAGAATATAATGTTACGTTTTATAAGCTTGTATTTATAAACTTGTTTATTTATATTTTTGTTTATTTCCACGCAGACAGTATATTTATTTTTACCTCCATGTCAGATATTTTGTAAAAAAATAGTAAACAGCGTGTCGTGGCCGAGTGGTTACGGCGTCGGACTCAAGCTCTGGTGGCTGAGTCATCGGAGTGTGGGTTCGAGTCCCGGTCGCGACACTTGTGTCCTCGAGCAAGGCACTTAACCATAATTGCTCCGTAAAAGTTGGGGAGGTAGAGCCTTCTACTCTACCAGCCAGGCTTCTGATGGATGATACCCAAGCCTATATCCTTACAGACTTTAAAGGGGGTAAACCCTGTTTCAGCCCCAGGAGTAGGTGGCAATGGCCCCTGGAAAAACGGTTGATTTGTAGCCCACACCTCGAGTGGCTTACTGGCCTTGTGTGTCTGGTGACTTCCATAAAAAAATATAAGAAAAAAATAACAAGAGCGCTGAAAAGGGGCTTTTTATAGGAAAAATACAAACTAAAACTACAGTTTTAATTGGCCCAAAGTGCCCCCTAGTGAAAATGATGCACTCCATGTACCCCCCCCCCCCCCCGCTGAAATTTGACCCTAGTTTCGCCGTCGATGATTAGGAATGAAATGTTTACTAAACACAAAGTTTACTAACTAAAACATGATCTCTTTAAAGAAAGCCTCAGCAACCACGCGTGGAGCCAGTGAACATGGACAGTATCCAGCCTCAAAACTGCTGTAGCTCAAGTAGCACATCCTAATGCAAGTCCGAGTTGAAGATTGCCACCATGTTATTAACACCCATACTTCCATCAGTCAGCAAGACGGAATCGTGCCTGTGCGCGAAACCTCCTTGTGTCATTTTGTGAGTGTTACTTCAAAAGTGAAATGAATACAGAGACAGAAGTTGTCCTAAATCCCTCTACATCTTCCTCAACACACTCCCGTTTCTTCGCGGCTACATCACGTACATGCCTCACAGTGCTCTATATATCTTTTCTTTCCAGCTGACATTCCATGAAAGCGAAGACTTCTTGATACTATTCTATATTTCGCAGCCGCAAATGAATTTTTCTCCGTGCAAAATCATGAAAACCGCGGACCTTTCTCGCGTTATGTCGCCCGAGGCAATCACAGGCCAACAAAATTGAAGAAGTGTAGCATTACCAGATCTATAAAAGCAGCAGCAAGAAGACGAACAAGACGAAGAAGCAGAAAAAAATAGAAATATGTGAGATGCAAAAAAGTCTGGCTGAAACACGTCACCCAACGCTGTAGAATATTATAAATTAACATCTCGCTTTACATTGCTTTTTAGAAACACGCAATGCATCGCGTAATACGTGTTGTTCCTTAAGTTACCAACAGAGTCCTAAGGGCTTATATCAATAATACGCTTATTGTTTCTTTTTCAAGATTGTAAGATCAGGAGATTCTTCTGACAAATTTAGGTATCTTTTTCAATTCTCCAAGAACCTCGGTCGCCACACCGTCTCTTGGTTTAAAGATACAATTAAGCATTAATCCACTTCCCCATTCAAATTATTGTTAACCTTTTTGGATGCATACAAGCTAATGAGAATGTCAGTTTTGCCCCAAGGCGGTTTATGTGAAATTTTGTATTCAGGAATGTCAATAAAAGATGTGATTTCATGTTGAAATATTTTGTGGAATGGATACCATTTTATCATTGTTTTCTTTATAAAATTAAAAGAAGAAACATGACAATACAGATATTTTTTTTTTCGCGACTGTGACAATATTTCAAGCAGAAATATTTCTATGGAAGATTGATACTGGTATGAACTTCATAATCAGTAAGTTTTCAGACTGATACCAATTGTTATTATTTTTTAAAAATACCAATCCTGTATTGTACCTTTATAACAGAATCGGTTTTTTTTTCTCCAATACTGCGTCTTCCTTATTAAGTATACTGAGCTCGTTATGTGACGGAGGGACTCCCCCAAACCAACTCTTACTATGCTCCTACACACTCTTCCACTATTTATACTGTTGATGCTAAATATGTGGAAGGGTGTGCAAGGCTCCTATTGAGTCTTCATTGGGTTCTGGCAATCTCATGAATTCTTGAGGATTTTTTGGAAAGATGTTTACTTCTTTGCAAGAGGGCAAGAGTAAGGGTACATTATTTATTTTTTTTAAATATTTATTTTGTTATTTATTCTCTTAGTGTTATTACTATTTTTATTTTTTTTGTTTGGGGGGGGGGGACTCCCTGTGCCACATACTTAAATACGTCCTCCCAAAAATCTTCTAAAGAATTCATGAGATTCCTAGAACACAATGAAGACATCATGCCACGTGTCGAACACCGAATGTTACGAAGCACAAGTTCCAGCTTATAGTGCAGATTGGATTGATTTGACATGACGTGTGTTTATTGTGCCTGTAACAACCAATTCAGATCTCCTAATTGACCGAAAACATTCCATTATCTTCAAAAAGACACAGAGAGTCAAGCCATCAATCTTCTGTCTCGACCGCCGAATCCTCTCTCCGAAGATATTAATGGCTCAACGTACACACCCTCCGGTTTTTAAACCAGCTCCCAAGAATATTTAACCAACTAACTACTTCTGAACAGAGACGTCAATTTATCTTTATGCGCCGGACCCCAAAGTGCATGTACACACGAGCTGTCGCAGTGTTTACACGGACATCAGCGACTGGGTAAATATTGGCTCTAACTTCTAGCGCATCTTGGAACGTGAACGCGCATTCGCGTCGGCCTTAACGTGATTCTGTGAGGCACGTCATCGTTCCAGAGATAAATTTTAACTTCTCGCTAGAATAAAGAATTAGCTGTTGAAAACCGCTCTCGCAAAATGAGGCCATTGAGTTTTGCTTGCATTTTTGATAGAATATTAGAAAATAAAGATAGCTACAAAACATCAGTGTTGCTTGTACATACGAAAGCTATCTTAAAATATATATATATATATATGGCAAATAACTACTTTATTTCCATGCTTTTACATTATCAATATAGTATTCTCATTATAGCCCCCTCTCTATTATTCAATGTTTACACTTCCACTGCTTTATTTAGGGAGATTACCCTTAATCACCTCCCTCTTGTGAGTAAATAATCCTGTCCTTTCGTCAGCCGCATTTCCCACCATGCAGCTTTCCTCCTTTGTTCACTAATCTCCTTTTTGTACTAACCGACCACTGGACATCCCATTGTCCACACTGCTGTATTTTGATTGGTCATCAACAATCTCTTTGTCTGTATTTAATTAACTTTGATTGGTTGTCTTTTTCCCGCCTATTTTGGATACTCTCCATCTATTTTAATCCCAAGGTTTTTCTATAAATGGATCTGTTTTTATGTTTGTGCTTGTTTTTGCCTCTGACGAAGGTCCGGTTTGGATCGAAAGCTAAGGCCATCAACCCTACTAGTTTTATATATATATATATATATATATATATATACTGCTTTATTTAGGGAGATTACCCTTAATCACCTCCCTCATGTGAGTTAATAATCCTGTCCTTTCATGTCAGCCGCATTTCCCACCATGCAGCTTTCCTCCTTTGTTCACTAATCTCCTTTTTTCTCTCCTACAGGTCTTTATAACCCGTTTTTTCCACAGATTTGTAAGTTTACCGTTGTATTTTTTAAGGTCTTTCACTTTCTCTCCTACATGTCTTTATAACCCGTTTTTTCCACAGGTTTGTAAGTTAACCGTTCTATTTTTCAGGTCTCTTAATTTCTCTCCTACATGTCTTTATAACCCGTTTTTTCCACAGGTTTGTAAGTTTACCGTTTTGCTTTTCAGGTCTTTAATTTTTGTCTCCTACATGTCTTTATAACCCGTTTTTTCCACAGGTTTGTAAGTTTACCGTTTTGCTTTTCAGGTCTTTAATTTTTGTCTCCTACATGTCTTTATAACCCGTTTTTTCCACAGGTTTGTAAGTTAACCGTTTTGCTTTTCAGGTCTTTAATTGTTGTCTCCTACAGGTCTTTATAACCCGTTTTCTCCACAGATTTGTAAGTTAACCGTTTTGCTTTTCAGGTCTTTAATTTTTGTCTCCTACAGGTCTTTATAACCCGTTTTTTCCACAGGTTTGTAAGTTTACCGTTTTGCTTTTCAGGTCTTTAATTTTTGTCTCCTACATGTCTTTATAACCCGTTTTTTCCACAGGTTTGTAAGTTAACCGTTTTGCTTTTCAGGTCTTTAATTTTTCTCTCCTACAGGTCTTTATAACCCGTTTTTTCCACAGGTTTGTAAGTTTACCGTTTTGCTTTTCAGGTCTTTAATTTTTGTCTCCTACAGGTCTTTATAACCCGTTTTTTCCACAGGTTTGTAAGTTAACCGTTTTGCTTTTCAGGTCTTTAATTGTTGTCTCCTACAGGTCTTTATAACCCGTTTTCTCCACAGATTTGTAAGTTAACCGTTTTGCTTTTCAGGTCTTTAATTGTTGTCTCCTACAGGTCTTTATAACCCGTTTTCTCCACAGATTTGTAAGTTAACCGTTTTGCTTTTCAGGTCTTTAATTTTTGTCTCCTACAGGTCTTTATAACCCGTTTTCTCCACAGATTTGTAAGTTAACCGTTTTGCTTTTCAGGTCTTTAATTTTTGTCTCCTACAGGTCTTTATAACCCGTTTTCTCCACAGATTTGTAAGTTAACCGTTTTGCTTTTCAGGTCTTTAATTGTTGTCTCCTACAGGTCTTTTTAACAGATTTGTAAGTTAACCGTTTTGCTTTTCAGGTCTTTAATTGTTGTCTCCTACAGGTCTTTATAACCCGTTTTCTCCACAGATTTGTAAGTTAACCGTTTTGCTTTTCAGGTCTTTAATTGTTGTCTCCTACAGGTCTTTTTAACAGATTTGTAAGTTAACCGTTTTGCTTTTCAGGTCTTTAATTGTTGTCTCCTACAGGTCTTTATAACCCGTTTTCTCCACAGATTTGTAAGTTAACCGTTTTGCTTTTCAGGTCTTTAATTTTTGTCTCCTACAGGTCTTTATAACCCGTTTTCTCCACAGATTTGTAAGTTAACCGTTTTGCTTTTCAGGTCTTTAATTTTTGTCTCCTACAGGTCTTTTTAACAGATTTGTAAGTTAACCGTTTTGCTTTTCAGGTCTTTAATTGTTGTCTCCTACAGGTCTTTATAACCCGTTTTCTCCACAGATTTGTAAGTTAACCGTTTTGCTTTTCAGGTCTTTAATTTTTGTCTCCTACAGGTCTTTATAACCCGTTTTCTCCACAGATTTGTAAGTTAACCGTTTTGCTTTTCAGGTCTTTAATTTTTGTCTCCTACAGGTCTTTATAACCCGTTTTCTCCACAGGTTTGTAAGTTAACCGTTTTGCTTTTCAGGTCTTTAATTTTTGTCTCCTACAGGTCTTTATAACCCGTTTTCTCCACAGATTTGTAAGTTTACCGTTTTGCTTTTCAGGTCTTTAATTTTTGTCTCCTACAGGTCTTTATAACCCGTTTTCTCCACAGATTTGTAAGTTTACCGTTTTGCTTTTCAGGTCTTTAATTTTTGTCTCCTACAGGTCTTTATAACCCGTTTTCTCCACAGATTTGTAAGTTAACCGTTATATTTTTCAGGTCTTTTACTTTCTCTCCTACATGTCTTTATAACCCGTTTTCTCCACAGATTTGTAAGTTAACCGTTATATTTTTCAGGTCTTTTACTTTCTCTCCTACATGTCTTTATAACCCGTTTTCTCCACAGATTTTTAAGTTTACCATTTTGCTTTTCAGGTATTTTTTACCCATTGTCTCCATATCTGTTTCCATTGTACCCAACTTTTCGGCTGTTTATATTTCATTGTTCACATGGAATTCCCCGTTAATGCTAAATGTCTTTTCCGTCAGTTACGCAAACTGAAAGAAAAGAATGTGCGTTACTTGTCACATCTTGATAACTACCGTTTTTACCGTCTATCCCGTATCCTCCCAAAAGGCCTTCAAATCAAATGTGCCCCTTCCTTTGGGGACCTTAACCCCGCATTTCAGAAGAAATGGAATAAGACACTAACAGACACGTCTTTCCATTTACTCATGTTGTTGGAAGTACAATGCCAACAATGCATTGATGACCAATTGCTTGAGATTACTCAGATTGAATCTCAACTGAAAGATTCATGTTCCAATCTTGAGTATGAATATTTCCAAGCCATTCTGTTGTCTAACATCAACCACTTAAGGACTAGCTTATTGGACAAACAAAACAAGAAGCGCCGCAATGTACAAGCTAACCACAAGAAATACATTCTAAGGCGTTTCCACAAACAGGGGTTTAGTGACCCTCCTACTGAAGGGCCACCAATAACCACACAGCCTACTACAGTTGTTAACCTGTCTGACACTGTCTTAACTGATCCACAGGTAAAACTGCTCTCAAGGGGCCTTAAGTTTTGCCCCACACCCAGAGAACCCAACCAGCTGTCTTTACAACAAGACATTGCCCAATTCAATCGCAGGCTACGTTTACGTGAATATTTTCATGTAGACCCCTCAACAGATGATGAGTCATCTGAGGCCACTCAGCCTGCTCGCAATCGCTTCAAAGAAAAGAGCAATTGGGTACCCCCAAAGAACCGAGATGTAGCTTTGGACACCTACATCAACTCAGTTAACACTGAGGTGCTTAAGGTTGCCAATACCAGAGTACCTAATAACCTCCCCCAAGAGGAACGCAAGGCCTTAACTCAACTTCGGCAGTCACCTAACATAGTGATTAAACGTGCTGACAAAGGGTCCGCAGTTGTAGTCATGAACACAGATGACTATATAGCTGAGGGCCTCAGACAGCTCAGTAACACTGATCACTATGTTGAATGTGACACTGACCCCACTCATTCATTCTCCAAACAAATCAGTGACACCCTCGTAAGCATTCACAATGCTAAGGGTATCGACAAGGATACACTTAACTACCTTCTCCCACAGGATCCCCGTACAGCACGCTTTTATCTTTTACCGAAGATACACAAGCCTAACAACCCAGGCCGTCCCATTGTATCTGGCAATGGCAGCCCCACAGAACGTATCTCTGAATTTGTTGATAGCTTTCTAAACCCACTCGTACCTCGCATTCCCTCATACATCAGAGACACCACTGACTTTCTTTGTAAATTGGAGGGTATCAAACACAAAATACCTGACTCTGCTTTTCTGGTGACTCTAGATGTATCGTCACTGTATACTAACATACCTCATAAAGAAGGAATTAAGGCATGTGGTTCTGTACTCCGAGCCAACAAACAAACCCGCCCCTCTGTGAGACACCTTACAGAACTCATCAGCCACATCCTAACTAAGAATAACTTTTCTTTCACAGAAAGGCACTTCTTACAGACACAAGGTACTGCCATGGGTACTAAAATGGCGCCTTCATATGCTAACTTGTTCATGTCTGACTTAGAAGACAAACTATTGTCTTCTGCTCCCAACCGCCCACTCGTGTGGTGGAGATTTATTGATGACATTTTCGCTATCTGGTGTGGTAGCCAAGATAGCTTGGAAGAATTCATTGATCATATAAACTCATTCCACCCCACCATTAAATTCACTGCCGATTTCTCTGTTACCTGCGTGAATTTTCTAGATGTGACTATAACTAAATCCCCTAATGGTATTGTGACAGATGTATATAGCAAACCCACTGACACCCATCAATATCTTCTCTCTAATAGCTGCCACCCTAGCCATTGCAAGGAGGCTATTGCCTACAGTCAAGCCTTACGTATAAGACGTATCTGCTCCACAGATACTCTATACAAAAGGCGTTCATCTGACCTAAGGCACCACCTTGTTTCCAGGGGCCATAGCAAACGAAGGGTTCAACTTGCCATCAACAGAGCTTTTGGCATACCCCGCCATACTCTGTTGACCAACACGGGCACCAAGAGAACCCCGACCAATAGAGTTGCTCTGGTCACAACTTTCCACCCTATGTTACCCAAGTTGTCATCTATAATCAATGACAACATGCCAATTCTCCACTCCTCCAACAGGTTGCGCTCAGCAATTTCTGAGCGCCCCATGGTCGCCTTCCGTCGCCCTAAGAGCCTAGGTGACATTCTAGTTAGAGCAAAACTCCCCCCAGGTACAGGCCAAACTCCCTCCCCACAAGACATACAGGGTTGTCACCACTACACCCGCTCTAAGTGCAAGACTTGTATGTATATCAAACCCACTGTACAGGTTAAAAGCCACAGCACTGGCTTTACCTACAAAATCAAGACCAACTCCCAATGCCAAACCCCAAATGTCATTTATGTCATATCATGTAAGAGATGTGGAGTACAGTATGTGGGAGAGACAAAGACCAAACTTAGTCTTCGCTTTGCGAACCATGTCTCCTCCATAAAGACCAAAAAACTGTACCCAGTATCTATCCACTTTAATAGCCCTAATCATAGTGTTAAAGATGTGGAACTAACTGTCATTGAGGCCTGCAACGGCGACGATTCACATCGTAAACTCAGAGAATCCCACTGGATTCACAAACTCCGAACAATCCAACCATTCGGATTAAACATAAACACAGGTGTTAAATAATTCCTCTTGGCAAATAACTACTTTATTTCCATGCTTTTACATTATCAATATAGTATTCTCATTATAGCCCCCTCTCTATTATTCAATGTTTACACTTCCACTGCTTTATTTAGGGAGATTACCCTTAATCACCTCCCTCTTGTGAGTAAATAATCCTGTCCTTTCGTCAGCCGCATTTCCCACCATGCAGCTTTCCTCCTTTGTTCACTAATCTCCTTTTTGTACTAACCGACCACTGGACATCCCATTGTCCACACTGCTGTATTTTGATTGGTCATCAACAATCTCTTTGTCTGTATTTAATTAACTTTGATTGGTTGTCTTTTTCCCGCCTATTTTGGATACTCTCCATCTATTTTAATCCCAAGGTTTTTCTATAAATGGATCTGTTTTTATGTTTGTGCTTGTTTTTGCCTCTGACGAAGGTCCGGTTTGGATCGAAAGCTAAGGCCATCAACCCTACTAGTTTTATATATATATATATATATATATATATATACTGCTTTATTTAGGGAGATTACCCTTAATCACCTCCCTCATGTGAGTTAATAATCCTGTCCTTTCATGTCAGCCGCATTTCCCACCATGCAGCTTTCCTCCTTTGTTCACTAATCTCCTTTTTGTACTAACCGACCACTGGACATCCCATTGTCCACACTGCTGCATTTTGATTGGTCATCAACAATCTCTTTGTCTGTATTTAATTAACTTTGATTGGTTGTCTTTTTCCCGCCTATTTTGGATACTCTCCATCTGTTTTAATCCCAAGGTTTTTCTATAAATGGATCTGTTTTTATGTTTGTGCTTGTTTTTGCCTCTGACGAAGGTCCGGTTTGGATCGAAAGCTAAGGCCATCAACCCTACTAGTTTTATATATATATATATATATATATATATATATATATATATCTCTTAAAAACCCCCCAAAACAAACAAACAAACAAACAAACAAACAAACATATTATCTGACTAAGATGGTTGTTCAGATCAACTTATCTGTTGATTTGGTTGATAACACTTAACCATCCAAAAACAACGAAGAAACAACTTGGCTAAACTTACATGCAACCAGTTAAAAAAACATAAACGTTTACATGGCATCTTGGCTGGTAACCTGTTTCTACTTTAGAAGGCCATTTTCGAAATCGAGGTTCCTTCTGTTAAAGGCCGTTTTCGATTCAGCGGCTGCGGCTGCGGCTGGATCGTCATAGCACAGGATAGCATAGAATGCCCATAGCAACTACCTTAGCAACAGCCGCAGCCGAAGCCACACATTTGAAAATGTGAGCTTTCGGTACCAAACTTCAAACAGGCGGACGAAGCATTAGCCGGAGCCAAACTACAGGGTAGCTTAAGAGGGCACGGGGGAGGGGTAGGGGGAGGGGGAATGTGCCCCCAATTGATGTTCTTGCCCCCGGGTGCCCTACACAGGAGATCTGGACCTTTGAGATCAAATAAATACTATGGTAAAATGACCCATTTTTAAAGCTATATGTAGAAACTTCAAAGTCTAAAACTATTTTACACGCAGACACTAAATATCCCTCCACGTCAGATTATCTTGCAGAAGTAGTAAACGGCATAACAAGGGCTCTGAAAAAGGGGATTGTATATAAGGAAAATTGCGAACGGAAACTACATTTTTAATTGACCAGAAGTGCCCCCTAGAACAAAATGGTGCACCCCCGCTAGAAAATTACCTGAATTCCGCCGAAGTTGTGATTTCGAAAAGGGCCATATTGAAACAGTTGTTTGTGCCTCCTATGCTCTAACATTTCCTTCACCCTTGAATAAATCCCCCGGTTGTCCCTCATTATTGTCGCATAAACCACCCTTCCCCGGAAAAACGAATGGATACGCCGCCCTGCATCCATTTTTGCTTTCATTATTAACTTGTAAAAGGGAAGATTTCCGATGGCTGATGTAATATAAGTAAAGATGCAGAGGGTTTGTTTAATATTAACTTATTCAACGAAGGAACTCTTGCATCCGGGATAAACTTCTTTTTTTTTAATGATATACTACATCCTTTTTTTTTTATAGGAAGAGTCAAATCATTTTCATCCTCAGTTTTAAACAACTACTGGTAGACGATCAAGACATTCTGTAAAAATTTCGTCCCGTTTCAGTGAAAGTCTGAACAAACTGTTCATTCTTTCTTCAGGTTTCTTTTTCTGACGTGCTCACCTCGGAATAAGCTGTTGTGTGTCTTCAGATTCTGTTGTCTCTCTTTATACAGTATTTAATTTTGAGAAAACTTTGTTTTAGGCGTTTTTTTATACTAATTCTTAACAGTCTTATTTTTTTAGAATCCTGTTGTCTGCAATTTTGCCCCATTTTGTAATTTTTCTTTTTATTAATTTATTTATGTTTTTCTTGATAAATCGATTAATGCATTATTTTTTTAATCCCTAATTTTTCTAATGCCTTTTTACGTTCATCTCAAGTTAAAGTTTCAATGCCTCAGATTGTGTGACTATTTAATTGCTTTGTTTCATTATTTATTTATTTGATTACTTTTTTTCTCAAGAGCATTTTCACTTTCTTTTCAAGTTTTTAGTTTAATCTTCTGTATTTCTATATTTTACTTTTTTTTATAACCACTGATTGCTTTTCCTAATTCAGCCCTATGCTGCCATGGAAAAGGTTTTAAAGTAATAATAAATTATATATACATATTTCCATTGCGCCGTTGTGTCATTCATGAGCCCCCTTTTGTTTAAATAACTCAACCCTGTAATCTTGTGTAAGATTTTGCCCTGTACCTATGTGTTACATTTTTAGCAAAAGCTGAAATTATTAATATCAACTCTTTTTACCTTCATTGTCAGACACTTTCTTGTTATATACATTTTTTAAGGAGAAAAAACGCGAATGAGCCATAAACCGTGCCTAATTAAATATTACTAGCGGGACCCGCGCGTGTTGTATCTTTGTTTGGACATGGCAGTGTGCCTATGATGTACCAAGTATCAATTTATCGATCAACCAAAAAAATCCGATTGATTTGGCGGTATTCTAGACGAGTATTTTCTTTTTTTTTGTTTCTTTCCCAAAGGGTGATGGACTTGCCTGGAATTTTGTTTTGTTGGGCTATTTTCGGTAAGAAACGAGATTGGTTAAACGGTACAGTTATTGTGGGGAAATGCTTTGACATCATTGATCACGACATCTGTCAAAATACACCTGTTGCTAAGCCACCGGCTAAAAAGCTTGCAAGTTGTGTAATTGATGGGACATCTATTATGATGAAGCCCATACACCTGCTATTTTATTTATAAATACAATAAAGAGAGTCATGCAACATCACATGTTAAACTACCGCTTCCCAGGTTATATCCATAGAGCTATATGCCTATATATTACAGCTCTACGGTTTTATCGTATGTGGGGTGTGATCCCTGGCTACACGGCAGTTTCATGCTGATTGGCGTCTGACTGACACCCCAAACAAAGATATTGACAAAAAAGGGAGACCGCCAACAGTTGGTAGAGCGCCGGGGGTCGCTGGTTCAAATCTCGCTCCGTTCAACTTTTCTTTGTTCACCCAAAAATTGAATTAAATTTACCAAGGCAGTTTTTCTTGTGGTTTATTGCTTAAAAGTTGAACTAAAAGAGTAAATGTTGACTTAGATAATGACACATTGTTTACTTACTGGCATGGTTACATAATGTTGGTAAACATATGAGTTCATCATATACGGTCCATTTACTTTTCCTGAAAAATATTTGCGTCTGAAACGCTAGAATATGCAAGCAAATTGTTCCTCACACTCCATTTTCTTTCAAAAATAAGCAATATAGCAAAAAACTTTGTTAGAGTGTTTTCTCAAAATTATGATGGCATAATTAATTTATTGAACCTTTCACAAAATGGCTGCGTTGTTTCCGCATTGAAAAATATTGGTATGACACTCTCCCCCCCAAAAAACCCACTTGTGTGTCAGATCTTTTAAAACGTTTCTTGCTCATACCCATGGCAGTCAAGATTTTAGATTGATATTTAGAAAATGTACGGTCATATCTACACAAAAACAAATTTTTGCCCTGCAGAACCTTGACACAAATTCTACCGAACAAAGCTTGACCTTCGGATGCTTGTATAGAGTTTGCCTGTAACTCATCATTAGGATAAATTTTTAGCTCACTAGATTATTTATAATAAATGTTAATTTTTTTTTGTATCGGCGATAAAGAATATTGTTCGTGGGTTCGAATCTCACCCGAGGAATATGCCTGTGATTTTTTTTTTCACAGGACTCAGGAAAGTACTGGTTAAACAGTGCTTAACATACATCGGTGTATGGGTAAAAAAAATTAAACACAAATAAGATTAATTATACTTTAACAAGAATCACTTTTCGGGGCAGTCGAGTACAATTTAAAATTGTGTCGATTTGCACTGAAAAATAACTGCAGATACACCCCTTACCCATATCAAAACACAGGCGAAATAAAGGCAGGGTATACCTTTGGTATTTGGAACCGTACGTTTGATTCAATCCTACATAATTGTAAAAAATATACCATAAAAATACCTCTGAAATTTTTGTTCAAAAGATGTAAGCGTTCTTGAGATATCGGCGAAAATCTGGAGCGGTTATTTCTACGCAGAAGGACCTGAAAATGCTGACTAAGCATGTTTTTCATCACGTGACAAAATGCTTCATGCCTGTGAGGCCTTTCTCAGAATCAAATATTTTAGCGAGAAATTACCTCTTTCTCAAAAAACGACGTTACTTCAAAGGGAGTCGTTTCTCACAATGTTTTGTATTATCAACAGCTCTCCGTTGCTCCTTACCAAAAGAGTTCTTTTATGGTCATTTATTTTTGGAGTAATTACAAAATGTATCCCCTGCGGTAAGGCAATCTGCGGTAAGGCAATCACACCCAAAGGATCATACGAACGATCAGTCCTACGAACAGCCTGGCAGATAAACAAACAAGAATTGTTTTTTTGAAACTATCAACCAAAGGTGATGTAGAGATGACTTTAGTAAATAAGAAGATGCCACGAGACGCACGTTTAGAGACTTCTGTTGTGTATTTTTGTCACGAATCCTGGAATGGGAGTTATTTTTGTCGCGTTCCCCAGGTGTCTTTATCAGCAACTGTATCCAATAACAGGATATTTGTGCAGCTGCACCTTAATGTAGACCGAGACCAACATGTATCCCTAAACTATGTATTATACATGTCGTACCAATCTTGTACATAAATGTACCCCAGACTTTAATTTTGTCCAAAACCTGTACCCATTTGTAACCCGGACTAGATTTAGGTGCAGAGTTGGGGATAAATGTAGGGCACAAGCTACATTTTGGGACATGATTTGGACTACAGTTAGATGCATGATTTAGACTACATTTAGGTACATGATATGGGCTACATTTAAGAACATGATATGGGCTACATTTAGGTACTGGTATGGGCTACATTTAGGAACATGATATGGGCTACATTTAGGTACATGATACGGGCTACATTTAGATGCATGATATGGGCTACATTAAGGTACATGATATGGGCTACATTTAGATACATGATATGGGCTACATTTAGATACACGATATGGGCTACACTTAGGTACATGATATGGGCTACATTAAGGTACGTGCTTTGGGTTACATTTAGGTACATGATATGGGCTAAATTAGGTATAAATATGGGCTACATTTAGGTACATTATATGGATAAAATGAGGGACATGATATGGTCAGCATTTTTGTACATATAATGGCCCACTTTTAGGCACATGATTTGGGCTACATTACGGTAATTGAAATGGGCCACTGGCTCATAATATAGGTACAAAGGTAAGAATTATAGTGTGTGCTAGGTTTATATATTTAGGTTTTAGGCTATAGTTAACGCACATACGGTTGATAGCTTGATGCTATAATTTAACAATTCTTCACGTTTATATCGTGTAGTTCGTGCTGACCTATACCTGATGGATTGAAACTGCCTCACATTTTAAGCGCGATTGTATGTTATGCAAATGTGCAAACTACCCGTTTTAAAATAGAAAGTGAGTAAACAAGCCGTAGCAGGTGATTTATTGTTTTTCTTTATGGTAATGAAACCAGGGGACGCTACAAGAGTGACTGTAATCCATACAGGGCTGAAGATATCAGTGAAGGGAAGATCTTAAGGAAATATCAGTTTTAGATGTGGAAGGTAATCAGGTAGGGATTGAACAACCCACTCCACATGCAAGACTCCGGTCTGGGATTCGAACCGGGGTCCACAGAGGTGAAGGGCAGGGAGACAAACCACTGAGCCAACTTGACTCCTTTAGTGTTCCTATAAAACGACAGCCCTTGACCACTGTTTTCCAATTTTGAAGGAACGGTACAAAACATTTCGTCTCGAGTAGTTATTTACGAAAATACATTTATCAGGGTGCAGCCATCTTGATTTTCTCCCATTCAAATCAATGTAACCAAACCGAGGCTGGATGGGACAATAGTCTGGTTCCTTTTTGTACAATGAATAGTAGCACCCATTACTGTATTGGATACAGGGAACATGACCAAGATAGTGGCAGCATGATAAAGGTTTGTATATAACACTGAAAAGTCCAGCTGGGTCTTAGAATTCCTCCTTTTCTTGTCATATTTTGGAAAGTAAAGTCACTCATCTCGACTAAAGAGCAGTACACACACCGTCGCAATCTCCAATTTCATTACAACATGCGCAATGGGCTAGTAACTTTACCACATGGTAACTCTAAACCGTAACTCGACGGTTACGTGAGCAAAATTGCCTACAGGCCTATATGAAGCCTGGGTGCCTTAAAAAAATCCTACGAAAACTAATGCGAGTTTAAACAGAATTGAATTATCGGCTTTGGACATAATTACGGTACGCTCAAATTGCATATGCTTAGGGCTACGTTAACAGTGGACTTAAGATGTTTCATTATGGGTGGGATTACAATAGGGGGATGCGAATTAAGGTCGTGTTAATAAAAAGAACACACTTCCGGTTTGTGTTCAAACAAGAAGAAGAATGTCGTTTAATTTCACATGGGTGTTACGATTCGGATACAGGTTTACATTTAGGGCCGTCCAATGTGAGATAGTTTAGGACCCGGCCAACATAATTGTCCATACTGACGCGACGTTTAGGGTCGTCCTATAGAAACGCGGGGCTACGTTTAGGGCGGTTCTTCCTAAATGCCCAAGCTGGGGTTACATTTAGGGTCGACCTAGGCTACGTTTAGGGACTTCTTTTTTAAGTGCCCAAACTGGGATTATGTTAAGGACCGTCCTACATAAATGGTCCGAGTGAGTCCTACGAACATAATGCTATCAACTTTAGTGCTGCACTCAATAATATAGCAAAAATACTGCCTTTAAAAAAATACCGCCGTGCTGTAGTAAGCCCTCCACGGACGTTCCCCCCCTGTGTGCCTGCTAGTCTTCCTTCAAGGCAGTGTGATTATCGATTGACAGATTTAATGGCGGGAGGCACATTTCGGGTATTAGAGGCCTAATTTGTGCAGAAGGTCGATCGGTAGAGCCTTACTTACATAATGTGCAGTTGTGGAGTTTTACGAGACAATAACCGAGGAACGCCGCTACTCTTAAAACAAACAACTCAAGATGTAAAATGCCGTTGACGTATCTTGCACAAAGGCCTCTAATGTATACAACTTAAACTCAACTGGCAAATTAAAATATTTATTGTTATAGATTAGTTGTGAAGAATCTGCCACAGTTCAAATGAAGTAGGCCTACAGTTTATTCATGTAGGCCTGCGTGCAATAATGTCGACTTGTGTAACTTGGTATATTGCCCACGAGTGTGACGATGGCTTGCGTGTATTAATTTGCCAATCATTCGAGACGGCTTCTGTCTAACACAAATTCTCACTTGTTTTATTACTCGAGTAAGTAACTAATCTACGGGGTAATAAATCTACCTGTGCATTCCTGCAGATGTCAAAATGTCTAGACTATTGCCGGGTAAACAAACTTGAAATAGAACGCCACGGAGGGGGAAAACATGGCGGCTAAAATAGCACAGCTACGGATATCAACAGCTCAATCGGGTTAGTCGTAATACCCAAAGGTCACTCATCTTGTGCTCTGACGTCACCGTTGTCTTAACCATTGCTCAGTGCATAAACAACTTTTGTTGTGATGATATAATCATCCACCAGTCTACTTACGTCACCTCTACGCACAAGAAATTACTTTTTAACGTTCGACCGATTTAATCAGTGAAGATAAACTGTTGCTATGCTTTTGCAACAACACCCATATTTTATCAATCGGCCCTCAAAGACTTCTGGAAATAAATGTAGTCTTTATCTCTGGAAGTTTTGTTTTTCCTTTCTAAATCTTAATTCTCTGAGAAAACATCCGCTCATTCCCGTCTTAAATGCAGCTTCATCCAGGATGTGCGCTCTGGTTCAAAATCTCATTCCGCGATAGCAATTTAATAAAATTGCCCATTTTATTAATGAACATAACCGATAACAATATCACCATCTGACCCAGAAAAAAAAAAACCGCAGCGATATCTCCACGGGCTCCAAAGCTTTTAACCCCAGACGCAGAAGAAGTTTCTTGATGTAAATAATGGTCCATTAGAAGATGACATTTAAACTCTTTTTCTGGTGGATGGCTGGCTTTTCTCATCAGCTGTAAAATGTTGTCATAAAAGTTTAGATAAAAGAAAAAGGTTCTCGTTAGGGTAAGTGGACGGTCTCCGTCTGCAGACGCGGTTGGATGCACTCAGTAGACACTTATTATTAAAAATCCAAGAAAAAATAAATAATGAACTGTCAGCTATTTAGCCAGTTCTCATCCTGAATTTCACACTGGAATGTGAGTACCAAAACTTTTATAAAGAAGGTACAGAATTGGTTACGATTGACACAAAAAGAGGCCAAAACTGAAAACTTGTTTCTTTATAAGCTTGATACTAGTACCAATTTAAGTGAATGCGGTATTTCTCGTCTTAATGTACTGCCGTGTGTGAGCAAATTGCCCCGTGCACTCAATTTAATATTTCAAACTGAAGTTTTGATTTCGATTTGCAAAATCGAAATAAACACTTATACAAAAATACGTGCACAAAATCACTGTTAAGACACATGACATGTTTCTTTTCGAAAATGTAGGTGGGTTGGTCACAGAAATACTTGAAAATCGAAAAGGAAAAAGAAAAAAAAAGAAAAGAAAAAAAAAAAAAAGAAAGCGTAAAGGAAAAGACACTTTAGAAATATTTTTGGTTAAAATGAATTTAATAATTGCGGCAGGGATTTGCTCTTGTCACCGGGCAAGCCTGGCTTTCTGTTGGTAAGACATCTGCTCAAGAATGACGGGGGTGGTGGGTTCGAATCCCACCTGAGTAATATTACCGTGGATTTTGTTTCACAGGACCCGGGAAGTACAGAGTGTACAGTATACTTAACATCGTTGTATTGGTTAAAAAACAAACAAACAAACAAACAAACCCAGTTTCATTGAAAATTTGACTGGCCACTAAATACTAAGTCCTTTTCTGGAATGGGAAAATTTACAGCACCCCTTCCACAGTAGGATCATTCTTCAATTATTTTAATATTGATCAAATTTACCATATTACGAAAGATTTACGCCCCTATGAGTAATAATTTGTAAGAAACAAAACTTGACCCAGTTATGATGAGATTTAATGCTGAGATTTAAAATGTTCGGTTTAGCGTGTGTATCTAACGCCTAAGGTAAACCGATGTCCTCCCGTATATGATATGAGTTATGTAATTGTATACCTCAGCTCCATACGGCACCGCAAACGGACAGCGTGTTATATTTCTCATATGTAATAAGATTATTGCTCTTCCCATTCGACCCCGCTCCCCCCTTCGGGTCAGTTGGGATGCAATAATTCAGTTACCAAATAATTATATCACTTGCAAAATACTTGCCCATGACCTACTACCAACCAGGTCACCAGGAAGAATTTTATTTTTTAAGGGTGTGTTTTCGAGCAATAATTTCCATTTGGTCATAGCGTATTTCAAAGTTGTTGAGTATCTTATTTTAAATGTTAGATTGTCACATCACATCAGCCATAACGTGGACATAATTCTGTGGGGCATTATATTAGTAAGTTGCACGAGAGAAAAACTTGTCAGAAACATCTTCTACGTTTTTAATTCACATTTAAAGGTAGAATACAGGATTGGTATTCCATGATTTTTAAATTTTTGTTAGTATCAGTCTGAAAGCTTACTGATTATGAAGTTCATACCAGTACCAATCTTCCATAGAAATATTTCTGTATGAAACATTGTCAATGTCGTGAAAATAGAATTTGAAGACCTTGATTTTAATTTCGGTTGTAACAATCAAAATTAAGGACAATATGTTTACATGCTGAAAAGTGTGCATGGTCATTCACTTATTTCTCCTTACTCGGACGACGGATTGAGCCAAAATTTTCACAGTTTTTTCGTGTATTTATTGAATCACAAAAAGTAAGAACGCCGCATTATCTTTATCTGCTTTACCAATCTTATATTCTACCTTCACAACAATCAGGGACTGTATTTGAAATGCTATGTATTCAGCATCAGCCATTGACCGCCAATGTCCGTATACATTGAACATGGTGACGGTCGTTACACATCAGGTATTCGTGCATTACATACAACTCTTTCACGATGCGGCGTGTATGGATTCACAATTAAAAATAATAAATTTCTCAATTATGATGAATTCATAATGCTATCGCAGACACGGTGTCAAAATGTGTTCAATCTGAGTGCAGATTTTAACCCAAATATCTGGACGTACAATCGGTTGTTCGGTTATTTGCACCATTAAAGCCACAGCTCAACATTGGTAAACTGACTGTAAATGCTTCCATTCTTTGCACAAATCAAGATATCCGGAAGAAAACCAACCTGTGAAAATTTCAGCTCATTTTGTTGTTTCATTTGCAGAAAACGGTAAAAATGAATTCAGCATTTTTGTACGCATTCTTAGGCAGAATTTTGGTCTTATGAAACGAAAAATAATTTGTTGACCTTGTTTCATTTATTATTCAAAACGATAACACTTCAGGCAGAAATACTATATGGAACGTTTTTTACCATCATGATCTTTATACCATGATCTTTGTGTAAGGTATAATGTAATCTGTGAACATTTTATGTTTTTTCTTTTAGCAATGTTGAACTAATGGGGCATTAATACTGTTGCCTTTATTCTTAATTGGGCACAATTACTACAATTTGCAACCTTAAGGCCGTGTCCGAATCAAGCGACTTCGGCTACGGCTATGGCCGCTGGCAGCAACAACAACATTGAAGAATAGGAATCCTCGGCGTTCCGGCAGTAGCCACTGCCGAAGCCATTCATTCGGACACGGCCTCAGTATCTCTCTTAGAGCCCCAACCTCACAAAATAAGAAGAATAAAAAAAACCTGAGGTTCCCTTTAATTGATCGTGCATAACCGGACAGTCATCAAATTTCATTCCACCGCGATCTTACCAAAGACTTTGGAGCATCCTGAATGTCATGTTAATTCTGGTTAGCCGCGTGGTGGTATCTCCGCCATTCGACCTGGCCGGAGAGTGACACTTCCCGTCCAAGCAGAAGGAGGGATTCACGCCGACCGGCCGGGGTCGCCGAGACCCCGGCCCACGAGTCGATGAAATACATAGGTGTAAGTTAATCGGCGCAATAAAATGACTTGAAGTAGCGTCGTTTCGTCCCCTTTCGATCCATCCTCGGACAATCGTTATTTCGATGCTGTCTGCCCAGTATTATTATTTTAAACCACGCTTAAAATATTCATGAGAGCACGCCTCAGCTAATCTCGAAATAAAATTCGTATTGATGTAATCAGTTATGTTAATATTTAGAAAAATTACACACGGGTAAGTTTAACAACATTCCTTAAAGAAAATTATCAATAGAACTGCCCTTCAAGGCTAGGAGCCTACTGTTTTTTTATCGGCACACCGCAATTATTCAGTCAGCATATGCGTCGCTTAAAGGACTGACGACAAACTTAACTACTTAACTATCTGTACCAAACTAACAGAAATTGTTTAATTATTATTATTATTATTACTACTACTAATAATATTTATTTGTCATTAAACGGAAAAAAAAAAATTAAAACAGGAAACAAACAGTACAGGAGACACTAACTGACGACAGGAAATAAAAAAAGATTACTAAATCACTGTCGTCCTCAGGGTATTTAACTCCGGATAAATTCAAGGAAGTCAAATTTGATAAAATACAGAATACAAATTCATGACAAAACCATAGTAAAAAAACAAAAGATAAAACTTGACGTAACATGCATTTAAAATTCCTACCAGATTTAAAGCAAGAAAATAGAAACAAGAAGTAGTTAATTTTAAGAATATAATATAAAACAGTGTAAGAGGATATCCACAGCGCCTGCAAACCAACTGCACTGCACAAAAGTAATATACTTGATTAAATACAACTGCAAATACGTAGTAACAAATGTGAACACCGCTGCTCGAGGAGAGCACAGCAGGAAAAAACAGAAATGCATGGAATGTTCTCACAACAATTAGAAATCTCACCAACAAAACTTGAACCAGGTTCTATAAAACTGTACATTTCTTGTTCTCGTTTGGTGAGCATGTTCTGGCATGTTACTGTTTTAAACGCAATTCGTTATTATTATTATTATTATTATTATTATTATTATTATTATTATTATTACTATTAATTCATTCATAAAAGAGTGAGTGGTTGTACCCAACAGCCCGCCAAGAGTAAACGCTGAGTCCAGGCATAAATGAAAAAAATTGAACGGTTTCCTGATTTCATAAAATGTCATTATCAACATCACTGTAATAACGTGGGGCAGAGTACACGCTACCTTCGGGGGTTTAGGCGAGTTATCGTCATCCTCATCCTTTTCCCACCGAGACAAAAAGTAGACCATGAACCACACCAGCATGCTTCACATTTATACAATCCAGAACTAAAAAAAGAAACACCCCGAATCAAATTAAACCATCAAAGGCATCGTAAAGCAACATTAATTATTGTTTTTGATGTGATGGGCTGGCCAAGATGGTCGGAAATGATGGCTTAAGAGAAAAAATTGAAAGTGTGTTGAAGCTGAGAAACAACGCTGATGAGCTTTTGAATCGGTGTCTCGAGTAAGTTGACAATTTGCGGCGCCAAAATTCATTAGGGGATTAAGCTATTTAATAAATGTCATAATCGCATGGGGATAAATAATGATGATGATTATTTTTTTTTTTACCCAAAGACCGATGTGTGATAACCACTGCACACGCAATGCTTTTCAAGTCCGGCGAGACTGAAAAAAATCCATAGGCTATACTCGGGTGGGACTCGCTCCCACGACTTCCACAATGTAGATCTAAAGATTAAGAAATCTGCTCGTGGGTGGGGGGGGGGGGGGGGTTGGGGGGGGTTGGAATCCCACCAGAGCAGTCTGTGAATTTATTGAAACTCCGGCAAACATCAGAATGCATTGAGTATACGGAGCTTATCACACGTTGGTGTACGGGTGACCACAATACTGTTATTAAACTACGTCTTGGTGCAAGTGGATTATCATCTATTGGGACAATATTGTGGTAGCTCAATTCAAAATCGATTTGACCCGGTGGCGGCCCGTATAAGAAGGATAAGCTCATGGCGTAGCTTCCCGTGGCCGGTGCGCGAGAATCTTTACCCTTTAAATCCAACTAAGCCCTTACTAACATAAGCATCCCCGTGCGTGTAGATTCGGGTACTCCTTACTTTACCTTGACATTGCCGAGGCTTTCTGTGTGAATCCATGTGAAAGGAATTACTGAATTACGCGCAGCAAAACCTCAGAAATTAGAATTAATCAAATTAAAGAAAAATCCAAGAACCGATGGTTCATTACTTAAGTGTGTGAGCGATGGAATGCAAAATGAATGGCACAAACCGCCGAGATAATGACTGAATTAGGTGAGTGTTTTTAAATGTTTAAAAACACGAATGTGAAAATAATGGAGTCTGTAGACGACAAAGATCGCAGCCTTGGTTGGCCATTAGGGTCTACGTCGTCTTATATCATGCATGCGAAGTGTGGCCCTGTGTGGCCGGCTGTGTGGCAATTGTGTTTACCAGCGTGTCAGAATGTTAAGGTTATGTACACGTTGGCTAAAACGTTTGCACACACACCCCCGTACATGACAAGACGTGAGGAGCTACAACTAGCTCTCTAAGGTGTAAACGGGTGCACCCCACTAAATAAATCCCCATAGCACGCAGTCCAGTATGCTAAATATTCTAAAATAGAAAGAATTTTTTTTCATTTGAGTCCTAAACTTCCACCCTCTGGTCAATTTGACATGGGTTGTCCCAAGGCCCGTCGAGTTATTTTCCGTCCAAGTAAAAACACCCCTACACTTGTGTAAATTTCAAAACGTCCGAGAAAAGAAACACTAATAGGAGATGACACCAACAGACAAATAAACACCCAACAATGAGACACCAACAACAACTAACACCGATAGACAGGAATAAACACCGAATAAGAACACACCAACATAAGCTGACACCAGCAGACACAATTTAAATAAATACAAACAAGAAAACACCATCACAAGGTGGCACCAACACACCAACAAATCAACACCAAACAAGAATACACCGACCGGAGATGACACCATCAGACACCAGACACCAAACAATTCGACACCAACATCAACTGACACCGACAGACAGGAATAAACACCAAATAAGAACACACCAACATAAGCTGACACCAGCAGACACAAACAAATTAACACCAAACAAGAACACACCGACAGGAGAAGACACCAACAGACACAAAAACACCAAACATTAAGACACCAACAGCAACTGACACCTACATACAGAGATAACACCGAACAAGAACACACCAATATAAGCTGACACCAGCAGACACAAATTAATACAAACAAGAACACATCAACATGACCTCACACCAGCAGACACAAATTAACATCATACAAGAAAACACCGACACCCCAAGCTGACACCAAAACATCTAAAGAGAAAACACCAGCCTAAGCAGACATCAACATGCACTAAACAAGAAGACACTGATAGAAGATGACACCGAGAACATATACACTACAAAAACTGGGTGTTAAATTGATTCTCTTGGTGTGACAACACCGACATGGTGTTAGTTATTGCTTTATCGTTGGTAAAATTAACACCAAGTCGGTGTTATCACATATAGATACCAAGGGAATCAATTTGACACCCCGGTTTTTGCAGTGTACACGCTCTAAAAAATGTAGCTATCATCCGTAAAAAATATGCGATTCATTATACTGACAACAAGGTCATAAAGAAGATCATTCTGATTTGATCCAGCAAAAATGAGCGAACTCATTCTTAAAGCAAAAATAGCCTCGTTTGCCAACAGTAATTGATCAGAACCCCCATTATTTAGACATTTAACAAGGTTTTACGATTCCACGCTTTCGAAGTGAATTTTACATCTGACTCAGAAAAGACATTACAAAAATGCTGCAACAATACCTTCATTGTGTGTTTTAATTGATAATATTGAAATGGGCTCGGTTGGTATTTTAATTGCGAGCTTGCATTCAGAATAATACTTCCATCTCATATAACTGCATCGTTACAGCTGAGTCATACAGACACACTTAACATTATTCACTACATTTTTAACATAACAATTGCCAGAACTCATTATGCTGCATTTACTCTGTCCAGATGTATGAGCATAATAAAACGATACTGGGACACTTCGAAAGCAATATCTAGTTCTGTATCCCCGCAGCTGGATTGTGCCGTCCCCGGACCACTTGACAAATCCTCATTATATCTCAATATCTTTGAATCAAATTTTAAATCAAACCGGAAATTATTGTTCACCTTCAGATATCTTCCGGTTTCCTTTCTAAATCGATATAATGACGACTGCCTGGTGGCCTTGAACGGCACATTTCCTCTCGAGTCGATTTGTCCAAACCGGGAGCTTTTGTCCGCGATCTACTTAAAAAAATTGAATAAAAGCGGGGGCAATAGAAGAAGAACAAAAAAAGAGAAAAATAAAATAAAAAGACAAGGGTTGATTATTTTATATTTTTAAATTCGGTTCTATTTGTAGTCGGCATGGAGGACGTGTAAAACGAGCGAATCACACGAAACCGACTGTCTGGTTGGCCTTGTTCAGTAATCGAATAACCGACCTGCGTTAAGACACCAGGGCCGCTGTTCCGACTTAACCGACTATTTGATTGTCTATCTACTCGTTCCCATCTACATGTCAGCTCGATCCCGAAAATACTTCGATATCTAAAGCTAAGATCCGGTAGTGTAGCGTACGTAGATGCTGAGGTGCAATAAGGGCATCCATTAATATATAAATAATAGGAAATCCTGTGACAGTGTTCTTGATCAGGGCATATTTCTACGCTGCTGGTTAGTCATTACGTCACATGCGCGCGAAACTGCTGTACACATTTTGGCTAAGTTCTGTCTCATATTATATTTGTGTGAATTTTTACCAAAAATAACTAACTTCATCGTTGAAAAGGCATTTTTCATTACAGAAGCTGATAACTAAGAGGACCTCGAGACTTTGCAAAATCTAAAATATATTAAGTCCGAATCTGTTTTTGTTTTATACATAAACACTCAAAGAAAAGACGGCTCAGTGCATTTTCCTACGGGCCATGTTAATCGATGGAGCCAGTTCGCATGAAGTGGGCGTGGCTTACAGTGTAATTGATTCACACTTCATACCAACATGATTGTGATGTGCGTGAATTGGTGGTGAAATAATGATCTGCTGAGTTACCCGAGTGTACCATGTTTGATGTTGGAGAGGGCGTATCCCCCCTCCCACCCACCAGAATGTTCCTAAACTCTAGCACACTCCTCCCCTCTTCGTAACCCCGGACCCCTACAAATCCGTACAGAATTCCTGAGATTCCCAGAACACTATAGAAAGCGGGAAAGATACACCTATAGCCACGTAATGAGCACCAAATTTATAGAGTCACCGAGGAAAAAAGACATGCTCTACCTTGCCACTCCCACCCCCTCCCCGGGGAGGGGGGGGGGTGTCTATGACGACCTGTCAGAGTTCCTCAAGGTATCGTACCTTTCTTCTCATCAACTCCTAACGATTATTTATTTATTTATGTATTTATTTTATTTATTTATTTGTTTCAATATCTTTATAAAGGATACAAATATCAGCTCAATGGCTGTTTTACATTATGGTCCTGTGTCTTAAAAATGAGAAAACTGAGAGAAGAAAAAAAACATTACTTGTCCTAATAGTTGGAACTCTGTATAACAAATAGACTAAGATTTGAAACACACATGACCTCAATAGAGGCACACCTGCGTTACTTTAAAAAGAAAGGATTTTTCCATTAAACCAGGTTTTTTTCTTTGTGGCGAAAGGAATTTGTCAAATGTCATGAACTTGGAGTAGAGTCTTGCCCGCGCGCCGTGTATGTGATTCTCAATCAATACATTACGCCATTGATGAAGTCTTGGCCCTCATTTAATAGACGAATAGACCTGCCATTTCCTTTATATCAAATTTCTTTGCATTTTGGAATAATGCTGAATAAATTGACATGTTTTTTTTTCTCTCTGTCTGCTGTGCAATGACGTTTGTTTTTCCTTAAGTGGATTTTTTTTTATATAGTGAAGTGTTCGGGGAAAAAAAAATAAAGAATCGAAACTGAAGTAAATTCAGCATCTATAAGAAACGATTTGTTACAGTCAGTTTCTCACACAATTTGCACATATATTGTAACAGACATTTTGCTAAACATAAAACACAGAAGTCTGTAAAAAAAAAGACAAGGAAATAATTGTGTTCATCCTGCGGTGTTTGTTTTGTTTTGTTTTTTTGACACCGTAAAAATTGTGTCTGCATTATTGTTTCTCAAAATCTCAACAGAAAGCCCGATTGTAGATTGTTACGTTTTATTGCACAGGCTGTTTTAAGATTCATTCGTTTATTCTGCAATTTTCTTGCGAGACTTATTTGGTCATGAATGTTTTGAATCTCTTCATCCACCAATATATAGATGAAATTCTATACTCCCCCTCAAGCAATCTGACCCCTTCATTTTGAAAAGTTTATAGACCTATTGATGTATTTATTTGTCTGGAAACGACCCCTTTCGTATCCGATCCTTTTATAATTTCACAATCAGAAACAACGTTTGTTCCCGCACACCTTGACTCTCCCACGGCTCAAACATCCCCCTTGCCCACCCATCCATCATCAAACCTCCCAAATCATCACCCCTCTCCTCTAATGCTCGGATCTTCATCATTTCACCTCCTGGTTTTTAAACGACACATCGGCGCTTTCTTTCAATCTGATTAAATGTATTGGAATTCATGGTTCATGTTAAAACCAGTGCATCTTGGAGATAAAACAGCCTCGCAAATCCCTCCCTCTCTCTTTCTCTCTCTCTTGTCGCATCAGTTACAAAGCCCAGGCATCTGACCCTATTAGTTTTGAGCTAGCTACACATCCTCCAGATGCTTGGGACGATCTCAAAACTGACTGATATTGGAAAAGTTTCCAATTAACGTTGACGTTCTTGATTTCATGACACGTAATTGGCTAGCGGAACCTTGTAGTGACATTGGCTCAGTTCCATAGAGCTGCCAAAACGTAGGTCCGCACAACAACACTATATGCTTACCAGAATAAGGCTACCAGCCAAAATATCATGTCAAATGTACAAACTGTGACTGGTATCCTGTTTATTGTGCTTAGCAGAAATTTTAAAGCAATAGTTTCTGCTTAAGCAGAAATTATTGTTTAAAGATTTTCTGCTGAGCGAAAATGAGCAGGATAACAGTCACTACTGGTACATTTTGACATATCTTGGCTGGTAACCATATTCTAAATTTCGTTGTGCTTAGGCTGTTTTGTGCATGAGAAGCCCCGTGAAATTGAGCGATGGGTCCTTGAAACCTCTATAGTCGCAATAACCATCACATGAATGATTGTTATATCAACGACATCACCGTTATAGCGATCACAATTCTATCAATGATCGATATACCAATAACTATTCTATTGATAACCATTATAGTATGATCTTTATACCGATCTTCATTACATCGATGCATTGGTAAGCAATATGTCAATAATACTGATATCAACGGCCGTTATATTTCTCATCAACATATCAATGATCGACATATCAATAACTTTATGTCGATATTCATTGCATCAATGACGTTTATCGATCTTCATTAAAACAGTGGTCGTTATATCAATAACTATTATGTCAACACCCATTATATAAAGGATATTTATTTTGGTCTTCATTATAACAACGATATACATCAATAATAATTATTGTGTCATTAATCATTATATCAAAGACCGATAAATCAATAATTAGTACACAAATTACATTATATCAATGATCTTATATTGGTCTTCGTTATAATAACGATTGATGCATTGATAACCACTCTGTCAGTAATGATTATCTCGATGATCGTTATATCAATCAACAATAATTATGTCATTAGTAATCATATCAATTACCATTATATCAATAATCATCATAGCAGTGATCACTATGACACTGTTTCCAGATTAAAACTAATCAATAATTTTGTTTTTTTTTCTTGGGATGATCACCAACCCTTTATTTCACCCTTAGTGATTGATCGATCGATGTAACTGCCACACAAATAAGACACGTTATGTATACCGTATAATCAAACATCATGTTTAGTATTTGGGTATTATCAATAATTAAAAAAAAAAAAAAAATCTGAATTATCTTTCAAAAATGGTTAGAGACATTTGGTGTGTGAGATTATCAAGATCAGATTATTTGTAAGTTAAAAAAAACTGTAGACATTATCATGAAGACATTGTTTCGTTTCTTTACAACTATTACAAAGATGTCTCGGTGCGGAAATAATACATTTTGTGGCTTCGTTGATGAGAAAGATCGACCCTCAAGGTCACCTGATGTGTGATTACCATATAGATCTGTCTATACACAAACATCTTACCTTCAAGCACTTCCTTTTAGCGGGAAAAAAAAGCCTCTTTGTCTCCAAACAAAAGACCAACGGGGTGCCTTATATTTAGATTTCGCTTGAAATTGAGTAAAACTTCCCTCATTAATTCACCGCTTTTCAAAGAGGCAAAGACGTGCGGTTATTTTTGTACGAGGGAGAAGCAGATTTTGAAATGATTAAAGTTGTTTTTCTTCAGGATTGTGAACTATTTATAAGTTTCCTTGCATAATGCACCGTCTTCACGGTTTCCTTGCATAATGCACTGTCTTTACTGTTATCGTCTTTGCTGTATAACCTTATCCCAGTGACAACCCTGTAAAGTTGCATTGTCCTATTCCAGGTAAAGTTGTAGACATAAACGTTGTAAGAAGTGCCTCAAAATATTCAAAAATGTAAGGTGTATTGCCTCATTTCATTTTTTTTTTCGAAAGAGTAAATTAATCTCACTCTCTAATTTCTAAGACACACCTAAAAACCAACCTGTGAAAATGTCGTCATGGGATGAGAGGTTGGGGCGGGGGAGGTCATTTTCAATTGGTCCTTATTTTGATTGCCTACAAACAAAGTAAGCAAGGGTGACTGTAAATGCTATTCTCTCCACGGAATTGTAGACACAGGAATGTTTCTCTTTGGGACTGGTATACCGGTATGAACTTTATAATCAGCGAGTTTAGGATTGAAAACACTGAACACCCCCCCCCCCCCCCGCCGATACACCACCCATTCACACTAGACGAATTTCTAGGGAAATTCGTGTGAAAATGTACTTGACCTGTTCACACTTGAATTGCTAACCCCGGTAAAACCCACGGGAAATAGCCATCTCCTGTGAAATAGTTCCCCCTGCTCGAGAGTACAGTTAAGACATTTAACCCGGGGTTAGCTAATATTGAGTGTGTATTCTCCCCAGGAAAATTGCAGAAAAGTGTGAAACGCACATTGGTTGGCAGTGGGGTTAAAGTTTCCCCGGAATTTCCTGGGAATTGGCTTAGCAAGTGTGAAAAGGGCTATAGATAAATCCTTCATTTTGTAGATCCGGTGATTTTTAAATTTGAATCATCTTTCCACGTTAATGTTAGAGGTGTGTTTAGCGAAATCGATAACATTATGAAGAAATGATAACTGTCACCTCTATTAAATTAAAACGGTTTCCAATTTCGTAAAAATGATGCAAGTTTAAATCATTGTGGTGCATGATGCATTGCCAAAGCAATAATAACACCCCGTCCTTGACGAGGCGGTTTCGTTTCAAGTGTCATTTTTAATAACGCAGTCACGTGATGTTTAGAAAGCGAAGCAAATGAAGCAATTTCCGGCCCTGCGTTATCGTCTGGTCAAGGGACGGCTATCGTCTTCTCGACCAGACTCTGACCTTCGCATGGTTGAAGTGCGGGCATCCAGAGAGCCCCAGAGGCCAGACTCTCTATAGTCTGGTAACGGTTCACTTGACCACTGAGAGTTTAACGATGGGTTCAATGACATTTTCTAGTGGTGCCTTGGCGAAGAAGCTATCTGATGATCTTTTCTCTTTTAGTTCTCTTTGCTGTCAGGGAACAGACTGGCACCCCTTGAGAGTTTCCGCTCCATGAACTTACTTTTTCTCGCGTGATTTTGCGTTAATGTTAATGTATCTCACTTTGTGCAGGTCTGTGTTTGATGTCATAGACCACTGAATGCCGTTTATTTACTCCATCAAACATCGACAACCAACCGTTCACGTATTTAATAAGTAACACGTGTCATGCAAGTATCGATGAACTTTTCGCGAGTTTCTTTGCGCAGTTTTCACGTGTTTATTCAACATACTATTTTGCTCGAGAGACTGCGTGATATCATTGGTTTACAAGTTAGTGCCCTTAAATGGTTGATGCCAATCATATTTGGAAAGCAAACCTCAATATGTTCGCATTTGTAATTCAAAATCCGATCCCGTTGTTCATGATTGTTTTGGTTCCTCAAGGTTCAGTTCTTGGAACGCTATGGTTTAGAGTTTACACCTACCCTGTTCATAACGTAATTGAGAAACATAAACTAAACTATTATGTGTATGCTGATGACACCCAATTATAGTTATCCTTTAAACCTTCCCAGGAATTCGCTGATGAGAGCATCAAGCGTATTGAATTATGTGTTAATGAAATTCGTGCTTGGATGCAAGATAACTTCCTTAAACTTAATGGTGACAAACCAGAGTTTATGTTACATGGTTCACGACAACAACTTTCCAAAATTTCTGTTCCCCATATTTATATTGGAGACTCCGAAATAACTCCTGTTACTCAAACTCGTAATCTTGGTACCATTTTTAACTCGACTATGTTACTAAATTCTCATGTTTCTAATATTGTTCGTGCTGCATCATTTCACATCCGTAATATCTAGTAAAATAAGGAAATATTTAAAGCTCAATGCTACAGAGCAAATTATTCACTCTGTTGTAGTTTCTCGTCTTGACATGTGCAACTCACTTTAAATTGGTCTTGGAAATACTCAAATTCAACGTCTTCAGCGAATTCAAAACTCTGCTGCTCGTGTTATTTCCTCGTCCAAAAAATGCTTTCATATTACACCTATTTTACAAGAGTTGCACTGGTTACCAGTGCATAGTAACTATTGCTCTTTGTGTTTAAATCCCTCACTAACAGTGTCCCGGCATATATTGATGATTTGCTCAAACCTACGATCCGCCTCACAAACTCCGTTCTGACAATTCAAACCTCCTCATTGAGCCTAAATCTAATCGTTCCTGGGGTGACCGATATTTTTCTCATCCTGCACCACGTCTATGGAATAAATTGCCATCACATCAAATCATCGATTTCTTTGAACGAGTTTAAGAAAAACTTTAAAACTCATCTTTTTAATGAAGCATTTGCATAATGTTGTTTACTGGGTTTTCTGCTTTATCGTTGAATTTTGTGTTTATCGTTTAAGTAATTTAGTAATTTTGTACAAGCGCCATGAGCACTTTTGTGGATTTGTGCGCTTAATAAATTGTCATTATTATTATTATTGTTATTATTATTATTATTATTATTATTATTATTATTATTATTATTATTATTATTATTATTATTATTATTATTATTATTATTATTATTATTATTATTATTATTATTATTATTATTATTATTATTATTATTATTATTATTATTATTAGTAGTATTATTATTATTATACAACCTGATTGTTCAATCGGGATTATCGTGTGAGAATGGTGGTTCTTAATTGGTTAATTTAATCGCCAGGTCGTCATGGATGCATTTTAAGTATCCATAACTAACTCAGCATAGTTGAATAAATTGAATACCACCCGTCCGACAATAGACCGTTCCATTAAGCCCCGCCTTTGCTGTATTGACCAATCACAGACGTGATTGCGTAACCGAAAGTCTTACAAAAGTCCAACAATCACGTCAGTGCAGATGGCGCGCGTGCACAGTGGGCGGGGCTTATTGGATCGGTTTATTCTTTACAAGTTACTTTGCGAGCTCTATGCTTAGAACAGAATCACTGTCGATAAAAAAAGGCTACGAACGTCTCTTTGAACCTTCTAGCGCACGTTCATTCAAAAATCTCCCTTGTCAGCACTTTTTTTTGTCTTAACTGACACGAATAGTCGTGCCATTTACGCTTGAATCAAATTTGGTTCCACCGTCTGTTCGCCACGAATGTTTTTCCAGCCACCGGTTATTGGAGACTCTTCAGAACCCATCCAATACAGGGAGGAGGTGGAGTGAACGTTTGAATTGTCTCCGGTGATGTGGAGAGGGGAAAAAAGGAAAAAAAGTACACTGGCTCGCCAAGCTGCTCAGGCAAATCATGTACAGTTACTACTGAGAGAGAGAAAAGCGAATTAGGAAATCTCAGGGGGGGGGGGGGGGGGCGGGGGCGCACAGCTGAAGAATGCCTGAGCGTGTAGAATGACTGAATAAAAAATGGGCACGATGTTGTTTGTACCTGAAAATGAAGACCGCCAGGCTGCACGTCGTACGACGCCTGCGTGCAAGTATTGCGTGTACCAATCACGATTATCTAGTGACAATCCACGTTCTCACTGATTCACTTCGAACTATACACCCTTTGCAAGAAGAATATATATATATACATAAATACATAAATAATAACAGTTTAAAAACATTGCGGTTTTAAAACGTTCACCCTTTTATTTCCATTGTTAACGAAGCCTGTTCGTTTTGATAAAACATTTTTGTGTACAAATGGCATTGTTTACAAAATGAATTTCAGCCCTTTGGGCCTACATTTAAGTTACACACAAAAAAATAGACAAGTCATAGCCTTTGGAACGAACCAAGTGCTTGTCATATACAACTACTCGGGCTGTTTCTTGACCAAGGGAAGTGTATGATACGAAACAATCAACTCCGTTGTTTGCACCGTGCACAAAACAGTCGTCTGGTCGTACTGTGGAGAGTTCCACATGACCGATTTATTTGCAGAAATTTTAAAAAACAAACAAGTTCTTGTCCATAGGGCAGAATGTCAAACGGATTAATGCTGTATGTGGGCATAGGAAAGTGAACCGGCGGAGTGGCCACGCATATTTATGGAGAAGTTCCTGCCTGTTATACACGCAGACGGGCAGAGCCGACTCGTCCACCCTGGAATTGCCTCCTGCGTAACCCAACACCGCAACGTAACCCCACTGCACTCTCAGTGGTAATTACCATTGCTCCGTATTCTTCTTTCGAACAGAGTTAAGCCATCATCATCATCACCAGGATGACTTCTGACCGCATCATCACCCAACCTTTCAAAACCCGGGGACGTGTACAAAGAACCAACAAATTGCGTGCGGTCAATCGTGGAGACGATTTGGGTCTTTTCAATTCTGTCTACAAAATGGAGGTGTTACAAATAGGCCTCCGTCGGTATCTCGGCCTCTTTAAACTCTCCAACAATAAAGAGGCAATCAAATAATTAATTACAGTAATAATCAACGGCTTTCATGTAGCGCCCTTAACCCAAACAAAGTCTCGACAAAAGAAATTGAAGGCATAGAAGAAGAGACCTATAGAGCCGAAGCTGACCCGTAGTCTGTTGCCTGTTGCAAAACAATAAATTTGTTATACAACATAGAAACATATTAAAAATATTCAGTCTCAGTGCAGTCTCAGTGTGGCAGATAGTCATTTAAGTTTTTCTGTCAATCCCACACAAGACGTCCAGTTTCATTTCAGATACTACTACCATCTTCACAATAGCCAATAATGTCTTAAATATTTGCACACAATTCCGGCAAATTTTGTAATAAAAAACAACAACAAAAACCTCAAAAGGCTACTGGCAGACGCAATGTTAATGGCGCTGTTAGGAAACTCTGCTGTAGAAAAGTTCAACACTGGGAAATATATGTATGTAGTATGTTAACATTTAATTTCACAATACATTTATTTCCATACCCCTCAAAAAAAAGAATAAAAAAAAGCCAACAACAAAACAACGGAACAAGAATACAGTAAAATATCAGTAAAAATGAATAAAAATAAATAAATAAATAAATAAATATGATTGGAATAGTGACAGAAACAAGTGAATATGGAGGCTGTTCTGATAATTCATGGTTTAGAGCCCCAGCTCAACATTGGTAAGAAGAAAAAAGGTTCACAGATTTAAGTATACTTTACTTGGTATATAGATAATGATGGAAGAAAACTTTCCTTGAAATATTTCTGCCTCAAGTGTTACCGTTTTCAAATAATAAATAAAAAAAAAGATCCAAAATTAGTTTTTGTCTCAGTGAGAGGAATGCGTACAAAAAGGCTAAATCATCTTTACCGTTTTCTCGCAAACGCAAACAACAAAATGAGCTGACATTTTCACAGGTTGGTTTTAGTACAAAAAAATAATATCTTGATTTGTGCAAAGAATGGAGGTACCAAAATGGCCCGTGAGAAAAAAATTCCCGTCTGAAATAATAAATCGTACGACACAAACTACCATTTCAACTTTCGGTTCTTTTTTTTCGATCCGCAAAAATCAGGATAATAAACAATTATTACCGTTATTTGTTGGTTTCTCGAAAATGTGTTCTCGTTTTATCTACGAGAGGGCTATGTTTTATGTAAACAAAAGGACGCGATAATGTATATGATTCTACCTCTTATGAACCGTTCTTGTTGGTTTCATTTTTGCCTGAAATGCCATTCCTCCCCCACCCTCTTTAAGACACGCGTCTCGCCTGAAAGAGAGAAAGAGAGGTCTATAGTTCTTATCCGGTGTGGATAACGACTTATTCTACGAGCACACACAAGGTGTAACCAAGCACCTACAGATCGGAGATAAGACTCTACACATATGAAGTAAATCAGCGCGGTTTGCGGGCGGGGGGAGGGTATAGATCTATACATTTCTCGGGACCGCATTGTAGTCTTCGATCATCGCAAGCCAGCCTACTCGTTTACTTACCGGCCCCTGCCGTGCTTGGTTGATAGTTTAAACAACATTTTTGGTCCCTTTCTGTTGATTTAGGGAGTGGGCAAGAATCGCAGAATCGTGTTGAGATGCGAGGAATCAAGCAACATCGTGGTGGCCCCAGAGTGATGGGATTGAATCCAAAGGGACTGCAGACATGCATGCATCGCTCTAAAACGAAACCTCACCGTTGCCATGGAGACTTGTAAACAGAGCATAACGGCTCAAAAGATTAGAATTACATGAATTGGTTGAAACCGGGGTTTCGTTGTTTGATAGTCAGATTACATCGATTTGCAGATAAAACCTACGCTCTTCGATCCCTGCCCGGTGTAGATAAGGTTTCTCGCAATCGGATGTGTAACAGAAACGGGAATCATAGAAAATGGTATCATTTTCTTCAATGTTTTTTCGTCACAGAAGTATAAGAGAGCTTCAGTTGAAAGAAGTCCTATTTGCTAATGTGTTTTTAAAACAAAGTGGACGTCAATGGAGAAACCAATCAATTTGCTATTAGGAAACAAAAAATAACCTCTTTTCTGCCGACAATAAAGACTATTCAGGTGACATTGACCCACATGTTCAAAGACACCAATCTTTCTTTACCCAGATAATCAAGGCAACAACGGCATCGATCTAAAAACAGAAAGAAAGCATCGGAGAAAATGTCAGGGTTAGAAAGATGATCAAAATTGACAGATAATTCAACCGAGCAAAATGACGCCGCGGAATCAAGTTGAATTCTCAGTAATTAATTCCCTTTTCTACCTTTAACGTCGTCCTTCCCCTCTCTGGAAAATTACAAAAAAGAAAGAAGAAGAAAAAAGGAGTGGATGAATTTGGTGGCGTCCGTTTGCTTGTATGTCTGGACATGTTTGCTTGACGACTGGTTCCAGAGAAGGAAAATTGTTCATCCGCCTCATCAACACAGCCAATCCCCTAATGAAGATGTGCTACCAGACGATGGGGGATGAAAAAAAGTAAGATTGTTGAGTGTAGAATTGAGGGGTATCGTGCATGAGAATGAATACGGTTGCCGCGTTTATGGCGGGTTAAGTGTAAGGATTACATATACTTGGGCCAAAATTCTTAGAGAAAATATGTTTCTGTAAAAGAAAAAGTGAACAGGATACCAGTCATAAGGGGTACATCTGACATGGTATTTTGGCTGGTAATCTTATTCTGGTAAACATATTATTTATTGTGCTTAGTACCCTTTTTGCATTGGGGTCTGGTGTAGTCTTGGGAGCAAAACATATCCATTCATTAATGTGTGATAATAAAGTACTTACACACGTTTACACACAATTAAGTACAAGTAAGGAATCGCCAGAGCAAAAATCAGCCCTCAAATCAATTTCAAAAGCAATGAGGGTTTGGATGTGCGGGAATGAGGTTTGGATGTGCAGGAGTGAGGGTTTGGATGTGCAGGAATGAGGTTTGGATGTGCAGGAGTGAGGGTCTGGATGTGCAGGTATGAGGGTTTGGATGTGCAGGAATGAGGGTCTGGATGTGCAAGAATGAGGGTTTGGATAAGCAGGTATGAGGGTTTGGATGTGAAGGTATGAGGGTTTGGATGTGCAGGAGTGAGGGTTTGGATGTGCAGGAATGAGGTTTGGATGTGCAGGAGTGAGGGTCTGGATGTGCAGGTATGAGGGTTTGGATGTGCAGGAATGAGGGTCTGGATGTGCAGGTATGAGGGTTTGGATGTGCAGGTATGAGGGTTTGGATGTGAAGGTATGAGGGTTTGGATGTGCAGGAGTGAGGGTTTGGATGTGCAGGAATGAGGGTCTGGATGTGCAGGAATGAGGGTTTGGATGTGCAGGTATGAGGGTTTGGATGTGAAGGTATGAGGGTTTGGATGGGCAGGAGTGAGGGTTTGGATGTGCAGGAATGAGGTTTGGATGTGCAGGAGTGAGGGTCTGGATGTGCAGGTATGAGGGTTTGGATGTGCAGGAATGAGGGTCTGGATGTGCAGGTATGAGGGTTTGGATGTGCAGGTATGAGGGTTTGGATGTGAAGGTATGAGGGTTTGGATGTGCAGGAATGAGGGTCTGGATTTGCAGGAATGAGGGTCTGGATGTGCAGGAATGAGGTTTTGAAACGGGAATGAGGGCTTCTATGTGCAGGAATGAGGATTGTTGTGTGCGGGAATAAGGTTAGCAATAGTAATGAGCTCATTACTATGTTTGCTAACCTTATTCTTGCATGGATTGACATGATTTTAATAGCTTTACAATGTAGGATTTAGGGTTATTGTGTGTAGAATGGAAGGTTACCGTTTGCGCTGACTGAGAAGTGTATGCAGCATTGAGGGTTACTACCCGAAGAATAAGGGCGTAGGCAGGATCGAGGAGAAGTTGCAAATTAGCGGGCAGGGATTGAGAGTTATTGTGAAGAAACAAGCAGTATGGGTTACTTTAGAAACCAAAATAGTCTGCGAGCAACTAGTCAACACAGTCTAGACTCAACAAGCCTCAGGTACCAATTGTGGTTGCCATAAATGGTCAAGGTTTACTCTGCAACA